>NQII01001830.1:376864-413450 GCA_002778355.1 Clitarchus hookeri
GTTATGCGGCTGTTGCGGGTACAATAACATGTTGTGAGCGCGGGACACAGCGTAGTTTTGGATGACGCTACTGGCAGATGCCGGAGGCCATGCGCTTATCTTAGGAGAAGGGGGAGATAGGCCTGCCTAATATATACTGGTGGTGCCTATCGCCTAAAAAAAAAAAGTAACCAACCGTCGAAGAAGACGCGTCGGGCGTAAGAAGACGCAACGTTACACACTATAAGTCACCCTGTATTCTCCACAGGTGGGGTAAAGCACAAGTTACATTGGCTTCCCCAACCAAATAGCACCATATTGTTGAATTATTTTTTCCAATAATTTGACAAAATATATTTCAAATTCGTGTAGTTCCGAGCCAGTAATAGAAGAACAGCGAACTTTAAAAAGATGCAATCCATGCAGCAAAAAGAGGCTCAGACTTCGCTCCGGACAGGATGTGTGCGCAACCTANCCCCCCCCCCCAAACCCTTCCACGTGCAACATATATAAATTAACGAACAGATACCAATAGTTTTATTTTTTGCGAGTTCTGCATAATTTTTAAAGTAACTTATAGTTCGTGTACAGTGTTTTGAGTACTAGTAATTTCTATTTGGCAGGTAATTGTTCGCTTACGTAAATTATATGCCATATTGTTCTCCGAAAATCCATAACTTTGTTCCTGAAGAAAGTTGGACACGCGTGAATAGTTGTTAAGCAATTCTAACATTATTCCACGTCACTCATTTCCAACTCAAATATATTAACTATAATGTCCGTGTGATAATAGCTACAACTACCGTTTCAAAATGTTATCCCAAATTCACTGTCTCTGACTAATAAAAGAGTTAGCAAGGTTTTATATTTTTACTTTTATAACCTACTAATTTTTTTTGGACAGATGTCAGTCTAAAATATGTTAAAATTTGTTTAGCATTACATTCTTTTGTAGTTAGTAAATTTTAAATTAATTATTTACATTTTTGCCCTTTAACATAACAATTTACTGATTAACGATTTATGTACAGATTACTATTACTACAATCGCAGCTACGTATTTCTGAGTAGCAAGATTGCCTAAAACGTCCCACGAACAGTGCATTGACAAGGGGATCGGCTGATAATGACAGCATGAAGATTAAACAACATTGTTGCCATGTAGCAGATCAGCTGATGGCGGAAGGATACGTAATCAGATGTAAACAGTGGCGCTACTTTTGCACACCTGTTAGAATCTGTCCAACTTGCATGGTTTTTACACACGCTGTGTGTAAATGCAAAATAATCATTTAGTGATGCACCATTCTCATTTTGCATAAGGTTAAAAATTGCTATTTGAAGTGTTTGTTATTTAATATTAAGTGAATTTATTCAGTGGGTAGGCAATTGGGTATAAGTTTATAGAAGAATTAATGTGTGGGAAATAAAATCACCGAAGAACCTGTTGTTATGAATGAGAATTATTAATGCAAGAATGAAAGTTATTTCAAACCATCTGAATAACATGAATTTCTGTTATCCTGATGTTTTGAAATAACTTCAGTTGCATTAATAATTCTCATATACATAAAAACAGATTTTTGGGTGATTTTATTTCCCGCAGATTAATTCTTCTGGTATCATCCAAACTAGTCAATTATATTTACTGTAAAAAGGCCATAAATTTACAGGCATAACTAGGGGTAGTATCAATTTTATAATGTTGAAATTTTTAAATACAAAATATCAAATTACATAATGTACAGATTTTGATCCAGAGGAAACCCTTTTGTTCTGTTGTAGGGGACACAAATACTGCATTTTCATACCTGGTAACATTGACACTTCAAAAATCATGAGGTTTTGTTATAGTTTCACATACTTCATACAAAGTGTGTCATGCTAAAATGAATGTTTTTTGTTTTAACTGGACTCTTCTGGTTTCACAACTGTTCTTTAAAAATTCAAAACCTATATTAACCTAAACGCATAAACATTTGCGTGCTGAATGCATAGCAATAGATATGTGCTTTTGCTTAGAAACAAAATTGAATGAAAATTGTTCACTGTAAACAATTGTATGACAACTTAAAAAAAATTGTAGCCTACTAGGAACATCCTCCAGATGAAATTTTTTGAAGTAAAAATAGAAGAGACAAAAACACCAACAATCTGCCATATTTTCAGTCATCTATTTATTTTGCTGTAATTAAAAACTATAGCACAGGAAATTATTTGATGCATCAAATAAAACTCACTAGAACTAAAATCTTAGGAAAGCAGCTAAGTTGTGAGGGTGAGAGATTAACCTGAAAATCATGAGGGTTTGACAACTATGTACATCAGAATCCCTCTACATCAACCCCATTGACTGCATCCGTCTTCCTATAACTACTCATTTTTGAGGAACAGTAAAAATAAAGTATGGGGAAAAAAAAGTTAAAAATTTGAGGTAAATGGGCAGAAAAGATAATTTGTTGCACTTTTATGACAGCTACATGCTGAGTTTCTCTTGGTGAGCACTGTAATGGATATAGAGGTTGTCTAAAAATAAATACCACCCATCCTAGCCCCCAGCACTAGCCATACCCATGGACTCCTCTCCACCCATCCTACACACCTCAGGTGGCCCAATGTTTCCCTGCACGACTAGTCACGTGTTTGTCCTGCCATTGTGCTCTTACTCGCTTGGTTTATGTTATTACAATTTGGATTTCTCTCAGGTTTTTATTACGTTTGTTGACGTATGCATAGTTTTTTTAAGATTCTGATTTAATAACGCTTTTCACTTGATTTTGTGAACTGTTAACAACCCGCCCCTTTTATACAGACTAGTACGTAATTTAATTAGAATGAGTGGAACTTAAAAAAGAGCCAGCTTGTCACACTATACATAACTGTTTATGGTAAGCCAGTTTGTCGCACTATAAAAAATAATAATTACTGAACATGCAAGCAATCCGTGGCTGTGGTTGTATGTGCCAGAAGAGCAGTGAGCAATATTAGTCTTGCACTAAGTCAGCTGTGGGAGAGAAGACCTGTCGGAGGGAGGGTGGGAGGCAAGCAGTCCATGGGGGAATGTATGTAGGTGCCTGGCAGGTTATTAATCATGCGCACCATTAGCTGGCAGTCTCTACCCTCCCCTCCCGTGTCCAGCACATGCGAAGAAACTCGCTCTGTTAGCAACGTTACTTTATGGAAATCACACCTTGTTGATCCCTACATCACATTTTGAAGTGAATAATAATATTTCATTAAAAAAAACTTTTAATTTTTCAGACAGAGGCAAAAAATACAGTTATTAAGATTGGTTTCTTTACAATTTCTCAGCAATTGATAACTCAAAAATTGGCACTTGCCTAGAGTTACGGGTGCTCTGTGCTTGCACATTATTTGGCAACAATGAGGTTTCATATTTGCCCTTCCAGGGTGTCAATTTATTCAGTACACATGCAGGTATTGATATAAATATCTCAGTAACAAATCCTCCAATTTTCCTACAAGCAATCAAAAATTTACTTTGTACTCTGTTGCTGCACTAGATTTAAATATTTGTAATGACAAGGGTAGGAGAAGTACCTGCGTGTGGGGTATCACTGTTCAAAGATGCCCTACTATCAAATTAAATTAAGATTCCATACAAAAATTATGTTGATTTTACACCATAAACGATTGCACTTTCAGTGTAAAACGTTGTGCCGCTCAATATTTTTTAACATTTTGGGACGCGAGCGGAAGCTAAATATACACATCTATAGTCGGTTCAAGATTGGAAGAAATTTTTGAAAATCAATCTATGAAAAAACCCCCTAACCATTAGCGACATGCATATAACATTACAAACAGCAGCGAGCGCGGATACAGTTACGCCGTTAGGTTGCCAGCACAAAGAGAAGAAATAGTTCCAAAGTTTTAACGTAATTGTTAATTTATTGCTTACAAATGGGTGTCAAAAAGACTTGTATCTTATTATGTCAATTATTAATGACGTGATGCCAACGTATTTAGATTTCAACACTCAAGGTGAAAGTAACGTGGCCATTTGTTTACCAACCTTCGTTCATTGTGTTGTTGACGCACGTGCCAGAGAATTTGTGCGATTATCTTGTTTAACCTATAATAATTAATTTATTTGTCTTGTTTTACTAATATCCGCACTTTATTATTTTGTTTTTAATAACACATGATTTTAATTTGTGCTCACTTTCTCGTTGTACTATTTTTGTGCGTTTCGTGCACGTGTCTTTCCTTTGCCACTCTATTCTAATGTTGCAGTATTTGCACATAAGAATTGCCGTCCTGTCCTGTCGAAAACTGTCACAACCATTTTTAAATAACGTTTCACAATTGCGTGAAACATCCGACTCAATATACCACAACGCCATTTTAACGTCTGTAGCCATTTCGATCAATGCTGAAGATCTTTCCTTCGATGTACGGGAATTTATCGAAAGTCACTTAACAATCAATTGTAAATAGACAACTATCCATTCATCAAAATACTCTCATTTTGGGTTTATAGAATGAAATGTTTTTCGCTGGCATCGCATATTCTTTTGTGTGAAATACTTAAGATTAAAAACTTTACGCCTGTGGAATATCCATTAATAATATATACATGACTTTTATGATGGGTACGTGCATGTACGAACACATGTTACACACACACAGTGAATATAAACATTGCATGTAAACATTGCCATGCGACTGCCACATAGCAATGTTTGTTTACCTTTGGCAGAAGGATACGAAATAGGCTTGAAAGTAGATCTATAGCAGGGCTTCAAGAAAGTCTCTTCCAATCGTGAACAGACTATAGTATACCATATTTTTTCGGCAAGTTTCTGCCTAATAAATTAAAATTACATTTAATAGCATAACTTATTTTCGCACTAGAGACAATTGAACACTGACTTCATGCAAAAAATGGCAAAGTTTGAAATATAGGGGATGGGGTAAATCAAAATTGGTCCAAAATTTCCCAAAACATTTATAGCGAGCAATCTGTCAACCTTGTCTCTGTAAACCGCAAGGGGTTGTTTTTAGTTAAGGTTCTACTGTATATCCCAAAAACAAAGCATCTTTTTGCCACGAGTGCTTTAGTCAGTATAACTTACCTTGAGCATAACGAAACCGTTCTTACGAAGAGCCGAACATTGCATGGGGTAGGTGTCGGAAGCACCAGAGTCTCCTGTCTCGAAGTGGGTATCCTCGATGTCTGCCATTTTGGAAGAGCTAAGTTTGAATTAAGGTCCTGAAACTAAGAAGTACAGTAAAATAAATGAGAAAATAAACCAAGTAATATACAACTACAGTACAAACAGAACAATAAGGAACAATAAGGTACAGTTGATAGCTTACAACATAACCACTGCCAAGTCATCATGGGTACACAACACACAAAATAAATTCTCTGGCTTTTCCAGGTTTTCACTCTCAGTCACAGTTTCTTCCTGACCTATACCAGTGCAATAAAACTTAATTTTTGTTAACTGTTTGTTCAGTTGAAGCCTCATGCATTGATAAAAAGATGTTTCTATGAAATTATATTCTTGTGATTATCTATTGAAAGGAATTTTAACAGCTATGTAACCTGCATAAATTATGCAAAAGTATGTGTGTGTCCATATACACACAGATTGTACACNACACACACAATCACTATCACTTTTGTCATACTAATTAGATTTCATTCTTGAAAATATTTGCATGGCACAAACAACATTAGCTGAAAGAAAAAGTAAATTATAGAAATAATATGAACACACCTACTACTATAATCTAGAAAAAATTTTCAAGTTTCACGAATTATTATTGTTACAATACCCCCCAAAAAATCCTTTCAAAGTTTGTTTGAAATGTCACAAAAACTGACGTTCAAGTCTACATACAGAAGTATGGTAGAGGATTGGTCCAAAGTAGTGCAATAATGTGCTTTATTTTGTAATAATAATAATAAAAAAAATTAAACTCTAGAGCAATTTCTGTATAACTATTTGTAATAGAACAATTTTTAAGCCAATGCCTAATGTTTTCGGACATCGATAAAATAAGCATATTAATTTAATTAGCAAGTGCTGTAAAATTTTACTTGCTTTTAAAAACATGTGAACATGAAAAATGTAAAAGGCTACAACCATGCACATAGATAAGTTGAAACCTATACATGTACATAAAACTGCATTTTAATTTGATATTTTAAGCATTTTACAATGAAAACTAGTGTTCACTTAAAATACATGACAAAGTTTAGGCTAATTGCTTAATTGTCAAAGGATAAATCAATTTCTTTTGTAAGAATTGAGAAAGTGCACAAATTTACAACTGCACAGTTTTGTATTTATTGGAATAAAAGTAGTTTTAATCCAACCTTTACCTCCAAAAAATATAATACCTTATTTTCCCATGTTTTATTAACAGTGCAAGCCACTTAAGACACCTCTTTTGGAGAAACACTGTTTTTGCATCATACATTCATTCGTATTCCTAGTAATTACTGACAATATAGAAAATTTACATTTTACGAGCCGTTTAATGTTAGTGCCTAATTTATAATTTTGTGCGTTATATTTTACCAATATGTTTGTGTCTTTTTGTAAGCAAGAAATAACCCACAGTGAAAATTATAAAAGAAAGTATTAAACAACTAGTAAACTGTAAATTTTCTATAATAAGTATTTCCAATAATACCTCAAACTGAAATTGAAACAAGAATGTAGAATTTCTGCATAATAGGTGAAACAGAGACTTCACAAATGTTAACAGTTGATTTTATAATTAGAAAAAATATGGGAATGGACAAAGAATGTATAACTTTCTTAGGTTTTAATAAATTTGAGTGTAAATTGTACATTAACTACAGCCTATTCACTGTAAAGTAAGTAGTTGGAAGCTCTGCATAATTGCTATTATCAAGCCAATTTATTTTCTTTCATCACATGTAAATATATATAGTTAATACTGCCATGAGGGTTACTTTTGAAACACAACGCTTACATTTATATTAATTATAGCCCTGTTTAGGATTTTAAAGTAATTAAAACTTATATTTAAACCACCCATCCCTCTAATAGGGCTTACCTTATTTCAATTGGATTTTTAACTTTAATAATTAAATTATATTAGAGATTGTAATTACTTTCAATAATTTTTGGAATTGAAATTTCTTTTATCTGTGATTAATAATTATTTGTTTTATTTTGGCAGTTTCGTTTAAATTATATTTATTTTGCTTGGCTAGTTTTAAGGTAGTCCCAATAACTACCAGAAGTACACGGTGTCCACTGAAATTCCATTTTAGAATTCTCCGTTTTCCAGACAGAATCTTACCATTTTCCCTGACCTGCTTTCAGAGCTAAACCTTCAAATACTGGCCACATTTTCCCACAAGAGAGAGAGAGAGAGAGAGAGAGAGAGAGAGAGAGAGAGAGAGAGAGACACACTTTATTTTGTACGTATAGGCCAACAACACTCAGCAAAGATGTATTATTATTATTTCACAAACTTGTGGGTGGACACCCTGAAGTAATTTCTTAATTTTGTTACGTTTGGCAGGTTCTGCAAGATCGTGCTGGAAGTGAGGCTTTTGTTTAACTGATTTAATTGTGGTGGATGTCAACCTTATTGCAGGGATTTTAATTTGTAAAATCCTTGACACCATCATACAACAGATATATTATTTTTCCCCCAGAAAAAAAAAACTTTATGTTAGGAAGCCCCATCATGTTGAGAAGAATATGGAGGGCCAGCCTGCTGGATTTTTGTGCTGAATTAGATGCCACTTGATGCAGACAACAGCCCCACATCAGGAATTGGTGTGTTGCCATTTTTTTAGGTACTAGTAACATCACATCCTTTTCTCAGCAGGAGGGGCCTGATATGCAACATATTTGAACTTTCAATATTTCTCCTATGCAATTTTAATAGTTGAACAGTAAATTATGCACATTAAGGCAACTAGTTAGCAGTCAAGAAATTTTGAAAATTAAAGGAACTCGTTTTACTTTGGAAGAATAATTTTACATACAAAATAACTGCCAAGATTTTATTTAAATTTTTTAAAATAGAGATGTGTTATTCCACATTAGTTGCCTGCTTTTTGATGTGCCAAACAATGTTCTTTTGCATTTTATCTCAGAACATCTTGTACCCATGATAGGATGAAATTCAATTAGCGCTAAAATCCACTGATGTGTTAAATATAAGAGAAAATGCTCATTCTGGTAATATATAACTGTAATTGTTTAAGCTTATAACATGCAAAAATCCCACATTTTGATACCAAGAGTATTATACAAAGAATATTTTGTAAACAAATAAACACCCACACTGCATTTGCGAACTCAAATTTAATAATATTTTGCATGAGAACAACTTCTTACTGGGCATTACCAACACACATTTTGTCTAAGTTTTTATTTATATTAATTATAGATACAATATAAGAACATGTACAATTAAAAAAAATTTAGATACTTTTATGACAAAAGAAGCATAAAATGCTTGAGATACACAACAGTCAAAACACCTCATACATGGGTGATTTTTCAAAGGTCTGGTTCAAAAGTGTGAAGATACTGCGAATAGACAACGCCTAACGACCTACAGAACAAGGGAAGAGGGTTGCAGGTTGAAGGAAAGTACGACACGTGCCTATTACACCCAAAGTTGGCACCAGCATCAGACAAGTTTTGCTTATCTCTTGAGTTAGTCACCACTGGTTCATCAGTTGGCCACACAGATGGCACGTTTCTAATGAAAGTGAGACAGTAAGTAGACCCTGTGTTTCCACCTCCAGCTGTACGTGAATGCTTTACTCAGTTATACTGTGAACCATATAAGAAGGCCACAATCTTGACAGTTGATGATCGCCGCGCCTTTTCGTTTATGTATCCATTCGCCATCAACTGATGTGTCAAGTATAGGCTTTGATGCGACAAGTCAGTGCGCCCAGAAGGTGCTGCTATGTGTGGCAATTGGTGAACTGCTTGGGTGACACTGCATTCGTAAACGGGGTTTGGTGGACATGTGTAGGGTCGTTCATAAACGTTTTACACGAAATATATGTTACATTAAAAATTATACAGAGCTCGCGGGAAAATAAAACCATTTGTATACACGCGTAAATACGTTATTTTAAACAACAAAACTATAATATGTTTCTGGGTGTAGTTTGGGATATGGATAACAGATAGCGTGGAAGGGCGTGTTGTAACAGATGGCGCGCACCTGTACCTCACAAGATGGCAGCACATAGTTGGAGAGTAGCAATACGTGAAAAAGGTTTCGTTACATTTGGATACGGATCGTTTTATTGTGCATTTCATTTTGAACACCTATACATTACTACTTTATCAAGAAGTTTAGTTTGTAACACTAAAAACAGCTGTTTTATGACCACATAAAATAATATGTATTAATTAACCAAGGAACTCTTTCTAATCGCACATTTTCATCTTGTGTTATGCACGTTGGCAGTGCACTCAGAATAGCCAACGTCATATTCACTTTTGTTCGTTCGTGCATCAGCTGATACAGGATTTTGTAAATGGCACGTAGTTTGTTTTGAATACATCAATTTGCAACTCACGGACTGTCAGAATGTGGCCTTCTTATATGAATTGAACTATATGCATATCATATATATAAAACTGTTGTGACTGTTTAGACGCGTATAACTTCCGGAAAAATTTACAAATTTTCATCCTGTTTTTTTATAAATCTTCCTTATGTTCGCACGAGAGTTTGTAAGCCTTTCTTTTTTATCTGTATTACCTGCAAAGGAACTAAAATCTGTAAAAAGCTCATTTTTACCATGCTTTTGCATCAGGAAGCGCCTTTGTTGACAACTGTCTGAACATTTCAGCTGTTTGAACCATCCAACTTATTCATATGCGCGGAAGATGGTAAAACTAAAAACATTGTATACGAACAAGTACTTCAATAATAAATGTTTTGAAAATACATATACTTCTTTCAATTAATTTCACAGAAATGAATAGAACCAAAAATCTTTTATGCCACAGGAACGCATGGCCGGGTAAGCTAGTTCGAAATATAAATTAAGTATGATTTTGGCTCTCCCATAATAAGGTAAAATCAATCAGTTTTAAATAGAGAATCAAATAAATTTGCTTATAAACCAGTACTAAAAAAAAAGTGGGTAAGAGAGGAATTTAATACCATACAGAATTCTATTAATAAAAAAATTTGTCCATAAATTCTCTCTTTCTTTCTTGTGTAAAACTTAAATGATACTGTGCCTTGGCAGTTTAGGCCATGTAGGTTGCCTGTAAATTTATACTATGTTTCACTAATTTACTTTAAGTAAATTTTTATATTTTACTAAAATCCAATTTCATGAACAATGAAATTTAGCAATTAAAATAGCACAAAATGCTTTTTACTTTTTAATTAAATTAATGCGAATATAAAAGATTTTATAATATTATTTATAAAATAACTAATTAAAAATTGACTCTAGGCTTGCCTCTTATTTAGTTTATCATGCATGTAACAACATTATATACTGGTATTAGTCCAGCATTAGCTGAAAGGAAAAAACCATTCACATCGAGCAGCTGCCTCCGCTACAAGGTACCTGCTGAAACAAAATGAGGTGTTAAAGTAGGGCATAGTGCCGACTATGATCTGCGAGTTCCTTTAGCACTAGTCTGCCATTTGAGGCACACCAGTGGCTCTAGGCTCGCCTCTTATTTGGTTTATCATGCATGTAACAACATTACATACTGGCATTAGTCAAGCATTTGCTGAAAGGAACAAACCATTCACATCGAGCAGCTGTCTCCGCTACAAGGTACCTGCTGAAACAAAATGATGTGCTAAAGCAGGGCATAGTGCCGACTATGATCTGCGAGTTCCTTTAGCACTAGTCTGCCATTTGAGGCACACCAGTGACTCTAGGCTCGCCTCTTATTTGGTTTATCATGCATGTAACAACATTACATACTGGTATTAGTCCAGCATTAGCTGAAAGGAACAAACCATTCACATCGAGCAGCTGTCTCCGCTACAAGGTACCTGCTGAAACAAAATGATGTGTTAAAGCAGGGCATAGTGCCGACTATGATCTGCGAGTTCCTTTAGCACTAGTCTGCCATTTGAGGCACACCAGTGACTCTAGGCTCGCCTCTTATTTGGTTTATCATGCATGTAACAACAACATTACATCCTGGTATCAGCACAGCATTAGCTGAAAGGAACAAACCATTCACATCGAGCAGCTGTCTCCGCTACAAGGTACCTGCTGAAACAAAATGATGTGTTAAAGCAGGGCATAGTGCCGACTATGATCTGCGAGTTCCTTTAGCACTAGTCTGCCATTTGAGGCACACCAGTGACTCTAGGCTCGCCTCTTATTTGGTTTATCATGCATGTAACAACAACATTACATCCTGGTATCAGCACAACAATAGCTGAAAGGAACAAACCATTCACATCGAGCAGCTGTCTCCGCTACAAGGTACCTGCTGAAACAAAATGATGTGTTAAAGCAGGGCATAGTGCCGACTATGATCTGCGAGTTCCTTTAGCACTAGTCTGCCATTTGAGGCACACCAGTGACTCTAGGCTCGCCTCTTATTTGGTTTATCATGCCTTTAACTTAACTATACGATTTAAAAAAATTAGAATGTCAGTTTCTAAATTTCCTAATATCTAATAACTTAAACAATAACAGTAATAATAAAAGTTTGTAGGACATTATGTTGTATTAAATCTAATATGTTGGAATTTGTTCTAGCAAAATCTGTTTAGATTATTTTTTATTTGTATATTCATTGAAAAACATACTAAACATTGAATGGAAAGAGGTTAATGATACTGTATGCTATAGCCCTTTAGCCTAACTTTTGTATGGTGATATTGAACACATCCATACATAATATACAATCCTTTAGAATAAATATTACCAGCACATTGGTGTATGTGGTTTAACAATTTTCAGTCAAACCTAGTCTGTAATTTCAAATCACATTTTAAAACATATAGCAGTGAAGTTTAGACCTAGGAAGGTTAAATCCTTAAGAGCATTTCTAGATTAGCCACTAAACTTGACACTAGAAACAAAACAGTCCAAAACCACACTGACAATTATCACACAGAGGGAATTGACTATCAGTATTCCCCTTCTCAAGTCTATGTAATGACAAGCCTGTCATGAGAACTATGACGCTACCTAAATTACTTTAGATAGAGTAAAAGGCAAAACCATTCTGAAAATCACACTGTACATCGTCATTTCAAATTTAAAATGAAGACTATGAATCCCTGCACATTGCCATGTTTGTATAAAAAATTGGTAACCATCAAATGTACATTATGGTGTGGACTGAAAAAAAAAAGAAAAAAAAAAGTTTTGTATAGGGTTAACCTTAATTGGTACAAAGTTACTCCAAATGATTGTAATGGCAACCAGCAACTAGGAAATAGGTTAACTAGATTTAACATTGTATGAAATTGCGTTGGTATCTTGTAATTTTTGTACAACTTTAATACTTTGTGGTATCAGTGGTACTTTTCCAACACAGGTTTGAGATATCAATCTGTGCAAAGAAAATTCTCCT
The DNA here is from genome assembly GCA_002778355.1 of Clitarchus hookeri. NCBI lineage: Eukaryota > Metazoa > Arthropoda > Insecta > Phasmatodea > Phasmatidae > Clitarchus > Clitarchus hookeri. The sequence continues at coordinate 389,410 of NQII01001830.1, forward strand.
TTCGCACAGAAATTTTTTTCAAAGTAATTACAATTTAAGATAATATTCTCACGGCTACCAAATAACTTAAAATTAAACAATTATTCATCCAAAATATAAAATTAGTCAGCTAAAATGTATCCATTTCTTGGTCCCTGGGTAAACTCTAGCACATGAAAGTTCTACAAAAATATATAAAACAAGAATGTTCTAAATAAATAAAATTTCAAGAAAAGTTTAGTCTATCAAATTGAAAAACTTTAAAACCATTAAATTTAGCATGCGTGAAACATTGATGCTAAGAGCGGCGGGGATGCCAGTTTAACCATACACAATGCTGCCATTTCAGCCATCAGAAAACTGTACACCAATAACTGTTTTAAATAAAAAATATGAAGCAGCACCAGAATGCAAGAACAGGGGAAATGGGGATCCTTGAGAAAACTTTCTGACCAGCAGCATTATCTGGCACAATTCCTATAAGGGAGGTGAGTAGTTTGACAACTACACTACCGTGGCCCCAGTGTTTGAGGGCATTTTCTTTTATGCCCAGGCTAATAATAAACAAGAACTCTCTGAAATAACGTTTAAACAAGGAATTCACAAATTACAACTTGCTAAAAATGCAAGCCATATTATCTAACCGAAGCCATGATCAAACTGACAGTTAACTAAAAGGTCACATGACCAGAATTATGAGACTATAATGACGACGTATTTGATATTTTAGTATTAAGTTTTTAAAGTGTAACGGAACTTACTAAAATACTAAATTACCAAATTGGCAACCATCTTTTAACTAGTGACTATCTATGGCTTCCAAATTTAACGCTACTAAATGTTAAAAATATGAATATACCAAATGGTAAATTTGAACAGTCTTTAAGACTTCAACGCAAATACAGCAATTTACACAGAGAAAATAGCATTAAATACTAATAAATAAAAAAAAAAAACAGCACAATTTAAATATTATAAAATTAAAGACAGACCTAACCAAAATAATATTCTAGGTATGGGGATTACAAAAATTTAGTTATACAATTTAGCGTACAAAATAAAATAGGCAGTATAAGCAACAAAATTTAACATTTGTACCTAAACCAGCATTCACTAGTTGGGAAAGTTAGTATAAACTATACGTGGAAACTTAATAAATATGCAATGTTACTGTTAGTATTAAAATACAACACAAGGTAAAGTGCGTTATTTTGTTCTGTCGGTCAGTTACTTAGAAATACTATAAGAGTTTAAGAAAATTTGTAAAAAATGACAAGCTTTCAAATTAAAGTTATATATAGGAGATTCACAATAAAGTGACCACTTTTACAAGCCCTACTAAATTTATGTTGGTACAATAGGTGTTAATAAAAATAAAAGAACTAAATTTGATTTTTAATTTATTCACACAACAATAATTTACAACATTTAATCATCTATCTCCACTATTACACTTTTTCTTTCTCAGCGAGCGCAATATTTAATGTCTACCTCAACTATACTTAAAGTCCTTCCTCAATGTGTCTGGTTATAGTAAATTAACTCACACTCATCATTAACACACGTTAAGTCTGTTTGTTGCCATAATTTGAAATGTCTTACACTCACGCATCCAGTTAAATAGTCAAGCCTGCCAATCACACCCTTCACTGCACCGATGCTCGCAGTCTCAGTTTTTACTCCCGCTGGTCACTTTTGTCACCGCTCGCTGCTCTTCTGGCTTTTAGTCTATCACTAAAGGTTGCCAATCGCCCAAACTCCAGACACTCGTAAAATTTTGGCTTGGAGACCAGTTACCAGATCTCAAAGTTTCCCCCGCACCCCGAGTTTCGCAGAGAAACTAGGGCATTAAACCAGAATATTTCTTCAGATAAACGCAGAAATTCAATCAGGAGTGAGTGAGCCGTGGCACAGCTTTGTAAGATTATCGCTCGCCTGCCATTCAAGCTCGCTTGCATGGGACAGGTCAAGACAACCAGGGCGCCACATTCTTAACAGATTGTGCAATCAAGATTTGTTCTGATAATTTTTTTTAATGACCATTAACATATGGACTTTAAACACACTACAACTACAGTGTGTTACAAATATTGACATGATGTATGCAAAAATAAAGAGCCAAAACTGTATTTTTTTGTTCAAATAGTTGCACTAAATGAAAGTACATTTCTGTAAGTTATGTTCACTAACCATCCTGTGACAGGGGAAGCTAGACTACTGAAGTTCATTTCACATAATTGGAAATAAGAGGGGGGAGGGATGGAATTAAGCAATGGCTGGTTAACAAAATGTATCAGACAAGGTGCCTGTAGAAAACATTTGTTTAATCAGGGCATAATGCTGATTCATTATTTACGAGATCCTTTAGCACTAGTCTGCCATTTATTTAGCAAACCAGTGACTCTAGGCTCGAACTATCATACATTCTCACTCATCCCACGAGCACACTATACTAAAAATAGCAGAAATTCAAAATACCTAACCATAGTAATACATATGAAGCTCATTGCTCAGTGCCAAATAATTTGGTCATGCTTTGCAGAGCTGCATAAAATACCCCATATTATGTGAAGGTTGGTTTAAAATATAAGTATACCTAGGGCCTAGAAATATTCCCAAACCTCAGAATAACTCTAAATAAAAGAAATTAGACATATTAGCTAAATTCTGTAATAATTATCATTTACGAAACAGCAATGAAATTTCTCATCAAAATGTTTCCAAAACCACAATGGTGAACTGCTTTTACCATGAAAATCCTCAAAAACAGTTTTGCTATTTTTAATGTACCATATTTCACACATGCGCTGCTGATAACAGTAGAAATTATTTGCTGTAATCATGTTAACTCCACAAACGTAAACAAAATTTTACTCTTAAACAAGAATTTATAAATCAAACAGTAGTAAAGTTGAAAGATTATCACCATAGTACGATTCACTATATCGACATGAATCACAAAGTGCTCATTCTCATGCAAAAACACAGACAACCTATTTTTATTAGTTTTAAATGAGTAATACTAACCAAAAGTATTGGTAATATTACGAAAGTAACTACTACGTAGATATAATATAGATGAATATTTGTTTAGTTCAATGAAATAATTACACAAATATTCATGTAGAACTTGTAAACACCGACTTTATTCATTTTTTGTGATTTGTGGTTAAGTTCGTTATGAGTGAGGATACTAATATAATCTTCTACTTATGTTGCAAAATATGATAAGAATGGTGAAAATAATAACTTTTATTTTGCAGTGCCCGGAAGTTCTAAAGTGAAGGCTTCTATGTGTTTGAGCGTACCCACAATACAATATGTGTATGAACAAAAATTGAAACACTGTGTTGAGGGTCAAGATATGACGATTCTGCAGGATGTAACGAATGATTAAAAAAGGGTGGTCAGTGTTGATGTGTTCCAATGAAAATTTAGTTACCTACATATGAACAATAGCTGTATGTGGTTGGTGTAAAATTCTTAGAAAACTCAAATGTTAGTAAGTGTTCTTAAGCAGCTTTAAATGTCTTGACAAAGTACAAGACTGATTACACAAAATTGACTGACTGTGACAATAGATTAAGTTCACACGAAACAAGTCGGTGATGAGAGAATCCAGAATGAATTGGTACAAAGAAAGGTACAGGTGCTATGGCTGACAAATTAAAGCACAAATACAGTAAGTAGTATGAACATGTCAAAAACAATGAGAAGGGAGAGACTGCAGAGAAAAATTTACTAAAAAAGGACAGTAGAAAGCCCCATTCCAAACGAAAAAAAAACCTAAATTTAAATTGCACACTGCCATTCAACTTCACGGATACTAAAAGCTACGCTGATAAAATTGAAGAAAATCTAAGTCTTACGACCACAAATCTTAAGAAAATTAATTTTATAATTTGTCTGCGGAAGTCCATCTTTATATAATAAATTCAAGTAAATCCCAGGAGTCCAAGAATGAAAATCATATTTCTCGCACATTTCCCAAATTTTTTGTAAGGATTCCCCAAGGCCAAAGAAAATATACAAGACACTATCAAATAGAATCAATAGTTGTTTACCTGTGAACATTTCTGTTGTACTTATGATGTTACAGTACAGTGGTGCAATGTGTCCAATACACCTGATGACAGACAACAAAACTCAATTGCTGTTTAACAATCAAACAATTTATCTAAGACTATTGCCATTGTGAGAATGGGGGGTTTGTAAGGCGAAAGAAAAGATTGAAACACAGGGCCAGAAATGTAATGAGGAAAAAGAAAAAGAGGGGTAGATTTAGGACAGTAAGGAAAAGGAAACTAGCGAAGTACAGTAGGAGGAAGGTCGTAAGGAAAAAGGGAAGGAAATGGAGACTAAGTGAGAACGGTGAGGAAAAGAAAGAAAAATTTAAGAAATGCAGACAGACTGCAATTTAGATTTAAAAAATAGATACTTAATTTTTTAATATTTTTATTGTATAGTTTAATACTTTGATAGTAAAGTAAAAATGTAAGAAATAAGTTAACGCTTTAATTTTGAGGAAAAATTCCTTTTATTATATGAAGGACCATACAAAATTGAGAAAATAGGTCACAATATGTACAGGATAAATGGGGTACATTATCATATTTCCCTTCTCACGCCTTGGGAGAGGCAACAGTGAATAAACTATTAGATTATTGTGGTTAGTACAATATTTCAGACTGCTGACCTGATTGTGAGACAGAGCGTTTCTGTTTGTGTGATAAAAGATAAATGTACAATAAATTGCGAGTATCAATTTTTAATACTAGTGTTAAATAATAATAATAAGGAATTAAGTAATAACGGTAATACAGAGTAAGTAAGGTTTTAAGGAAAGAGCAGTATGTAAGAGTTATTTTTTGTTAAATTATGTGTAATTAAGAACATTAAAGGTAATGTGATGTTGCCAATAACATTTAAATGCAGTAGTATCATCTTATATATTTTAATATGTGGTATCTTGTATTTATTCAGTACTGAAGGGGTTGCTAATGAATTTTCCAATTGCTAAATATTGGTATAGTATGATTGAAAGGAAAGTTTTTGTTTTGTGAAGATTGCTTCTGGTTAACTGAGGTATACCTTTATAATGGTAAATGAAAATGAAAGTCAATGCAAGAGAAAATAAGTAACTGGTTAATGTTATCGAGTGTAAACAGTAGTGTTGAGTATACAAAAGCTAGGAAAAGAGTTGTTTTACATAAAATGTAATGTTTTTTTAAAATTGTTTTTGTAACTACTGGGAATTAATATAAGCAGAGTACCAAACAGGAAGTGCTATATAGGAGCTATGAATATTAATAAGTTTTGTTTCATCCATAAAAAAAGTTTGTTGGAAGTTAACTTGAAATTACGACGGATATTGATGAAAGTTTTAATGAAAGCAGTAATACCGAATAATACAGAATGTAATAACAATAAAAAAAAGTATCTTAAAAATTACTTAACAGTTATACTGTATGTTAATGTAGGAATCTTTATGAATTAATATAATTGTACTGTTATTTTGCACATTCAGAGTAATGAAAAGGATAAATTGAGGAAGTACACATTGTCTACAAATACAAAGGTTGAGGTGTTTGTCCTTAAGAATATACATATGTAGTGGTAAGATGTTGCTCCAGTTTTTATTGTGTCCTTGGATCAATAGCACCAAAGGTAAGTTATTTGATTGGGACAGGTCCGAGGCCCCTTTATTGTCAGCACTGGCCTAATGAATACGGCAGTGGCTTTTATAGTTTTGGGCAGACCTGGGTTCCCTTTTAAGTGTTGTGTGCTGATCCCAGCGAGGAACCAGAGTAATGAGCAGTTCACTAGAATCATCAATGGCATACGTTTTGTAGACACCCTCAACCACACATTAGAACAACATGTGACTAATTGCAATAAGTGATATGTATTATTTTCTTGCAGCATCCCAGTAGATATCTTAACATATAAAGTGTATATTTTTTGTGTTATATGAATGAGTTAGATTACCAAATTGTAAACTTAAATTGTTGATAAAGAGCAGAGACACAGTGGTTTGCAGAGTAGCCGCATACAATATAGGTTTTGATTAGGGATAGATTTAGGTAATTATCCAGAGTAGCAGCTTTTCTGTTTGATTAAAAAAAAAAACGACAAGTGCTACATTTTCACTCTACTAATTACGCAGAACACTAATATACTAGGAGCATTAACGTTTCACTTATTTCATAATGTGCTCACCTAACAGAACTTAACTAACCCCCATGATGAGTGAATCATTATTTACATTTTAAAACTAACCTAGAATTGTAGGGCAATTGAACCTAGGAATTGTGACTAATCTAGGATTTTAGTGTTTTAAAGTAACAATTAAACACACCGGAAGTACATGAATCAACTCGCCTAGGTAGGCGGCCTTTGCATTTCCACTATCCTCGACCCATTCAACTGTTGTGCACCTTACCTTACTCGACAAAAAAAAACCACGATCTACTAAAACATCCAAGTTAACACCTGCCACATAGGCGAATATTACACACAGAAGCACTCGTTCTTGCACCCTCCATTCTTAAATCACAAGTCTTTGCACGGTCGGATTCGGACGTCGCAACTCACGGCCGCAAAAACACAACCGCACTGTCTCGCTTCTCAACTGCTACTAAAATTCCATGACAATGACGTCCACAGACCCACAGCCAATAACGTGACGACACAATGTGCATTTGTTCACGTTATTAATGCATCACTTCACCAAAAATCATGGTGTCCCACGTAAACAAAGCAGCGATCTGCTCGTACTTTTAACTATTTTAACATTACACCCTCCTGAATATTAACAAGGTAAGCTGTGCAGAAGCCATTAATGCTACTGTTGTTGGTCTAGGAGGTTGTAATAGTTTCGTTGGTGGGAAACGTTCGCACTATATTTATTTTATAATAGCTCAAAGTTGGGCGCCATATTGTAATAATGCGTTTTTCTTGCCACGGCTTGCTCAGGGTAGAAACACGAGACTCATAGAATTGAACATTATTAATTAAGAATGAAGAAGTTCCAAATTAGTTTGTTATGTACTTTGTTTATTCAACTATTTATTTAACACTCAGCTCCACAGTTCACAGAAGAAGTCCAAATTGCAGAGTACGAACCTTACAGTGAAATATAAAAGTACAAAAAACAGCGCCACAGTGGTTTCCGTTTATTAACGTTTCATGAATATTAGCCCGAATAAAGAATATCTGATGCTACCTCCCACACCGGCTGAGAAATGAAGTAATACAGTCTAGTGGCCGATGTGGGGGTTCTAATCCTGCCCGAACGCGGCCTAGGCTAGCATTGCATGATACTTCTCGACTGCGCTGACCTGCCCTCCCGGGCGACGTGAAGTAACTCTCTCTGACGACTCTCAACCAATAAGACTGCCCCGAGGGCGNCCAAAGCTTCACAAACACGAAAGAATTTTACACTCGAGTCCCGAAAAATTCAGAATATTGCGTCATTACAAGGTTTCCTTCCGAAAAGCCGCTACTCTGGATAATTACCGTTTCAGGGTCTTAATTTATAAATATTGTAAGGAAGGCTTAAATCATTCTGTCCACATTTTGAAACACCATTAACAAATAAATTGTATACAAATATGAGGCCTCATGTTATATTAAGAAAATTGCACTCACTTGCAGTGTGTTTTGTTTGCAAATTATCTTGCTACAAGTGACAACTTATTACATTTCAAACATCTGTTTTCTAGCATATCATTGTAAATGTCTGGCTAATCCCATGTAACTGGGTGGAAGTCAAGCAACATAGGAAATAATAATATTATGTTGACTGCAATTTTCTTGAAGTTGGTTGTAACATAATAATACTGCATGCTTGAATGCTTTTAATAACTCTATGGTATACATTTTAGTATAATTTGTATCAGGTGTAAAAGTACTCTGGATGAGTTATTTATTTACTTTATTATTAGTAAAAACAAAATAAACTTTTGTGTGCACTGTATTTGGAATTTAATGATTTTGTTAAAAGTTTGGCATTGCCATGTGTGAAAATAAGCTCTGAATACAGTATTTGTTCTGCAGAATAATATGGCTGTTTCATGAAAATTATATACAGAGAAGGTTGTTGGTTTTTCCAAGACTTGTTTTGAACTACAGTAAACCACATTAGAACAAATTATGTTTATTTTGTTTGTGGATTGTTAACTATAATTTATTTTAAGCATGAGTTAGTATGATTATCAATACAGATGGATAGATTCAATGCAACTGCATATCTTTATACTGTGCATATATATGCAAGGTTTTATTTTATTTTAAAACAGACTACTAGAGAATTTTCTTTAAAAATCTGGGTTTGTTTTATTTCAAAATGTCTACTTAAGTTAATAATATTTTAATTACCATGTTTTATAATTGTATTACCATATGTTATTGTTGAAGATAAGGCAATTGGCAAGTCCTTAAACACAAAACTTGTGTAGAAAGTTGAAATGTATGAAAGTAGAACCCTTATTTTAATGTGATAAATGAGGTTCCGTTCCTAGATGGGGAAAAAAACGTAACTAAACAAAAAAAAAATATTCAAAACAATATATTTACACACAAAGAAACAAGATCATGCATAAAAGTTATTTAAAAGTGTTTAAATATATAGCTAATAGTTCAAACAATCGAAAACACACATTTTACACACACAAACATTTGACTAATTGCAGTGGGTACATACATACATACAGATTCAGCTCTCTTTGGAATTGTACATAGCCGGTTTAACAATCACTGGGACCTGGTGTAGATAACTTATCAGCTTTGCAGAAAAAGTTATTTAGCGACAGTTGAACGCCACCCTTCTTCTTTTCATACAATTGTCTGTAGCACATTGTAGCTGCTTCAACAACTTGACGAACTCGAGAACTTCTCTCTTCATCTGGATCATTTTCTTCAATGATGTTTAAAAAATGTTCAAGGTTTTTTAAAGCATCGTTGATTTTTTTCCCTGTAAGGGTTTTTGTTGGTTGTCCTGGACAGCCATTATTTTGAGCAGCTGTGGATGCTGATGAATTTGTCTCTTGAAGAGCAAGTAGATCTTCATTTGTCAATGGCTCTGAATGTGAGGCCATCAGATCATCAACATCTTCAGAAGTAACCTCGAGATCCAGCTGATGCATAACTTTAACAATTTGTTCTGTTGCACTTTCTGGGGTCTCCTCAAAACCTCTGAAATTTGGCACCAGGTAAGGACACAATTTATTCCAGCAACCACTCATTGTAGATGACTTTATTTCTTTCCAAGAGAGAGAAATATTGGTGACAGCATTAAGGACATTGTAGTTTTTCCAGAATTCTTTTAGAGTGGGTCTTCCATCACCATCTGTTGCCTTGACAGCTTTGTCGATTATTCTCCTCATGTAATATCTTTTGAAAGTTGAAATAACAGTCTGATCCATTGGCTGGATTAAACTTGTGGTGTTTGGAGGCAAGAATATGACCTTTACCTCTGGACATAAATCTCTCAATGCTTGTGGATGTCCGGGTGCATTATCCAACAATAACAATGCCTTGAATGCCAAATTCTTTTGCTTACAATAATTTTTCACTTCAGGGACAAAATTATTTACATACCAGTCCTTAAATAATGCTGAAGTAACCCAAGCTTTTGAGTTCCATTTCCATATGACTGGCAGTGTTTCTTTGGGGTTTCCTTTCAAAGCCCTGGGATTCTCACAGTGGTACACTAACAGAGGTTTTAGTTTACAGTCTCCTGCAGCATTACCACCAATTAGAAGTGTCAGTCTGTCTTTAGATGCCTTGTGTCCAGGTGCAACAGCCTCTTCTTTTGCCAGGTAAGTTCTTGAAGGCATTTTTTTCCAGAATAAGCCCGTCTCATCAACATTAAAAATTTGGTGAGATGAGTAATTTCCCTCGTCAACAATGTTCTCAAAAGTTTTTATAAATTTTTCGGCAGCTTCAGTATCTGCACTGGCAGATTCCCCTGTAAATGTTATGTTGTGCAGTCCTGCCCTTGACTTAAACTTGTCGAACCAGCCTTTGCTCGCTTTAAACTCTGGAGCATTAGCAGCTGACTCACCAAGCTGTTTTTTCCAATCTTCAAACAAACTGAGAGCTTTGCATTGAATTATGGCAAGGCTGATAGGGATATTTTTCTGGTGTTGATCGTCTAACCACACTTTTAAAGACCGTTCCATCTCTTCCATCGCTGCACCCCGCCGTTTTGAAATTATTTTAGAAGAAAGATTTCCCGAATTTATAACATAGTCCCTTATATTTCCTTTACTTTTTACGATAGAACGCACAGTGGATCGGCTCAGGTTGAAAGACCGTCCTATAGCTGCAAGTGATTTGCCACTTTCCGATTGCGCGATAATGTCTAATTTCGTTTGTACACTATTTACAACATGTTTTCTTTGTTTCTTACATACTGAGTCTTCATTACTATATTCACACCAGAGGTCTCTACGTAGTATAAGTCAACTTTGCTGCAATATTATTTGCGAAGACAAAACCTACAGAATATAAACAATCCATATATCTATGATGTTTATGTTTCTCGTGGAGGCATGCGCGCGATATTTTTTTTTGGTTATGTACGAAAGAACGAAGCAAACACGCGAAAGTCGAATTTATGGTGTAAGAAACCAATGTACGAAAGCGCGAATTGTACGAAAGTCGAATGCGCGAAAGTAGAGGACTGCCTGTATTCCTCAAGCAGTCATGGGCTAGTTGTGTTCATATCCGTGTATCGTTTTTTCTTTACAAATACTTATTGTATCTGTTTTCTAGCATAACCATGACTGTTGTATCATAAAATATTCATGATAAATAAGGTAATATTGCAAAGAACATTTAACTGTATTAGCAGTAGTATGAGTTGCTAATGAATCAAGGAAACAATTCTAATGTAAACAGTAGTGGTGAGAAAATAAGCCAAGAGAAGAATGGCTTTACAAGGTTTTGTTTTTCAATTGTTTTTGTTAACTAGATGGGATTCATTTAAGCTGAGTACTGAACAGGAAGAGCAATAGCAATGTATATTAATCAGTTTTTTTGTTTTCCATTAAAAAAAAAAAGGGACGAAGTTGAGTTGAAAATACACTGAATGTTAATGTAAGAATTTGAAATTTACTGTTATTTTGCATAATAAGATTCAGCAGATTTGAATAATAAAGAAAATTAATTAAGGATGCAGTACATGTTGTCTAAAGTACAAAGGTTGAGGTGGTTTATTGTGTTGAGCCTTAGTAGACATAAGTAAGGGTAAGAGGTTGCTCCAGTTTATGGTGTCCTGGGATCAATAGCACAAGGAGAAAGTTTTGACTGGGATAGGTCTGGGGCCCTTTTCTATTGTCAGCACTGGCCAAATGCAAGGCAGTCACAGTGGCTTTTATAGTTTTGGGCAGACCTGGGTCCCAGTAAGTGTGTGTGTGCTGATCCCAGCAAGGAACCAGAGGAACGAGCAGCCCACAAGGAATCATCAATGGCATAGGTTGGAAATACACCCTCAACCACAAATGATAACATGTAACTAATAGAAAAAAGTGAAATGTATGATTGCACAGTGGTTGGCAGAGTAGCCGCCGCATACAAGATAGGTTTTGCTTTGGAAAAGATTTCTTCAAAATCTCTCGCAAACCGAGGGGGGTAATGTAACGACTCAATATATTAATTATCGGGATACGTGGTTCATGTTCTTTCGTTTTGCAAAGCTTCATGATATTTTTATCGGTATTCAAAATTAAAGCAGTGGTGGTACGTTTATCGTGGTAGTTTGTTTATCGGACATATGTTTGCTTTTCCGAAATCTTAGTTCGCTGCCTCTATTTTCTTCTGGAAAGTAAAATTCTCAGGACGTAACACTGAATAAACCACTGCGGCGCACCACTGCGGCGCTGCTACTACTTTTTCTGTTTGTCTGTAAAATCTGTTCGTACTCTGTATACAGGACGATTGTATGTGGACTGGTTCAATTGATTGATAAATAAAAGTATAGAACAAATAAACCGGAACTTTACTATTTTTGTTTGGCGCCCTTTTAAAGAGTTTCATGCTTCTACCCAACTGGGCTAACCAAGTTGTAATTTCCATTCGTCATACCTTGGCAGTTGTAAACGGTTTTTTTACGATTGGTTTTGGCATCATAACTATGCACACCACAGTCAGTGTACTGAGTAGAGGCAGTCGTCTACTTTCGGACACAATGTGTTCCTAATTTTGTGCATGAAAGTTGAAATGTATGAAAGTAGAACCCTTATGTTAATGTGATAAATGAAGTTCTGTTCCTAGATGGTAAAAAAAAATATTCAAAACAATACATTTACACACAAAGAAACAAGATTATGCATAAAAGTTATTCAATACATAGCCAACAGTCAAAAAAAATTCCCTTCTAAAATTTCCCTCATTTTGCATTGTTAAACCGAACAGCTTTCTTCTGATACAAGACAATGTATGAATAATAAGAGTTGTGATGGGGTGGTCATTTAATCTGGCAATTGCCCCGGCAGTGAGGTCTTAACAACAGTGCACGTAGAATACCATTCCAAAATTCTTAGGAGACTTGGTTTCTAATTGGCAGGAACACTGCCAGGACTAATATTGAAACTTGACAGATTAGCAGAGAAAGGCTGATGATCTGCAAGAATTAATTTTTTTTTAAGATTCTAAATTACCCTGTTTTTTTTTTGCAGTTTAAATAATTTTGTACAGTTTCGGTTTTGGATAAGCTTACTAAGTAAGTTCTATTTATTTGTAATAAATTTTACGCCACGCGAATTTTTTTTTTTTACAAACTCTTTTCTCTTAATTTTTGACATATATCCGTTATATGGATTTTTGATTATCCGAATTACCTATGGTCGCTATTAGTTCGGATAATCTACTTTCTACTGTATTTCTGTAGTATAAACATATGTCGCTGTATTTGTTAGGATACCAGAGATTTGCAACTGTTGGTCAAAGCGCTAAAAAGCATGAAAATAAAGCCACAAATTTTTTAAAAATGTTATTCAATGATACTTTGTAAAGTTGTTATGTGAATTGTCACTTCTGCAGCCTATAGCATAAATAAGTTATGTATATGTTAATCGCTTTGTATTAGTAGTTTTGTTGTACCTTCCAATGTACAAAACTATTTTTAAAAATACAAGGTGTTCATTTAGGCCAAGTGTATGCACTCATAATGATTATTAAGTCAAATATAAAATAATCTAGCTATGTTTTCTTGGCACTATGACAATTGGAGACCAAACTTTAAGCGTTGCCGTCGTTTGAAGCGTGNGTGTATGCACTCATAATGATTATTAAGTCAAATATAAAATAATCTAGCTATGTTTTCTTGGCACTATGACAATTGGAGACCAAACTTTAAGCGTTGCCATCTTTTGAAGCGCGCAGCAGCAGTGAACCTTTAACTTATTTTAATGTGTTGCAGAGAATAAGGCAGGTAAGGTAGGCCTACTAAATATTTGTTTCTTTCAGGATAAAAATACATTTTGATGGTGATTCATACAGGACATTAACATTGAAATTTAACAAAATATGAAAAATAACTATAAAATAAAAAATAATCATGAATAAACCGAACTCCAACCCAATTTCCAGCCTCTTTCCACATCTACATGTTCACCAGCAAAAGAAAAAAAAAATTAATTATTATCTGTGTGCGAATTTGAACTACCTCATTAAATTTAATACGGACTTAAGAAATACATTCTCACTCTCATTGCATTCAGCCCGCAACAGGAAAAATTACAAAAATTTCTATACCTTGCAAAAATATGTACGTGGAAAATTATAGCCGTTAAAAAATATTGACAAATTATTTAGCATCTGTGTGAAACACTGTACTAGAAACATTTTAATTTGAAAATAATTTTTGCAAATTCACATTTTGAATTTTGCAGTTTCTGCTGTGCCAAAAAATTTAATTACTTTCTGAAGCAATGTTGGCTGTAGATATCAAATCGCAGTCCCGCATAATGTCAACAGCTGACAAACAGCACAACTTCCATGTGTCAGAACAGCGGAGATGGAGGGATACATTAGCAGAGCAACATAGCTGGCACTACTTTCTTTGAACTGTCAAAAAAACAGCCTTCATAAATGAAACCAAGTACAGGAACCTAAATGTAACACATTTAGGTTCCTAACAATTTCACGTTTGTATTGTGATAAATGAATAGTCATTAGGCCAATGGCTATATAAATTATACAATGGTAGAAAGAATACAAAATTAGGAGAGAGGAACTTGAGCTAGACTTTCAAAAGTGATAAGTTTACCACAAAGTCTCGAAGTACAACCATTTTACACTGGACAAACTATTGAGCGCACACAAATTCTGTGCACTTTTTATTATATTGCATCAGCTAAACCTCCTCCAGAGCAGTTGTAAATTTTGCTGCATTAAATTAACCANTGTGCACTTTTTATTATATTGCATCAGCTAAACCTCCTCCAGAGCAGTTGTAAATTTTGCTGCATTAAATTAACCAGTGTAGCTACACCAGTTGAATGAAATGCTCTCTAAACTACACCCAGGCACAAAACTTCTTGGCCACTGAGTGTCAACATATCTGCGAGCAGTACCAAGCCCTGTTGCCACATTTCAAGCGCCCATTCCATAATACATGCACCATGATCTCTTAATTGTGGTAATACAAATTAAAATTCTTTACATAAAGAGGAATATTTGAATATAGTAGAAACAGAAATCTATAAAACTCATGAGAGATATTTGGACATTTATATCTATTAGGAAACTGGCTGGGCAGACAAACTACTAAATTTTACGTTCATAGTAAAAAATTATGACAATTTTACATATTAAAAACGTATATCAAATGTACATGTAATAATTTACATTTACATTGTTGTGTGAAACATTGAAAAAATAATTCATCTTTGTGTTGTAGCTTGTAACGACAGCACAAACTCCTTCCTTGCCCAAACAGTTGAAATGCTATTTATTTTTTTCCATTACAAACTTCTGCCCGTAATTAGTTCTCTTATAAAAACACAAACACTATGAAGAAATCTTGTCGTGGAACATGATTGAAAACGTATAACCTATTTTCTCAAACACAGTTACCATAACTTTTTTTTACAAACTTCCCCTTTACGTAAAATTCTAACGCCACTCACCGAAGACAGTTTTTGTTAAAATCATTAAAATTTGCAACTAGTTTTGTGAAATATCTCCNCCCCCCACATAACACAAATATTGCTTTTGGCATAGATGTACATCAATTGCATTGTGTGTTCACCAGCATCACAAGCTATTGCTGTCAAACTGACAATTTGTTTGAAATTTATACTTTTGTGAAATGATTTTGATAGTTAAAAAAGAACGCATTCTAAAGATTATAGGTCTACCTTGTTTGTTAACCACTTCCCTTACAACTACGTATGATAGCACCAAGTTTACTTAGCACCATCAATTCAATGAAAATTTTACACACAAGTAAATGAAAAACAATGAAGATCGTTTGAAGCCAGTCATGATACTGGCCACTGGGCTACAGGCTAGAGCCAAAACCACCAGCAACTCTTGTCCTACCTACACATATTTGCATCAACCAAGCACAAGTCAAGATTTTGTAGTCTGCTTATAAAGCATTGCGGAAACATTTAGATATACCTACGAAATATGGTTACCTCTCTAGGAAGAATCAATAATACTCTCTATTAAAAAACTAGTTGAGAGTTCACGCACATTCTGTAACAGTATAAAACACGAACTGATAAAGATACAAACTTGGGATTTTCACCATCTTGTTCAGCAAAGAACCCCTTGCAAAAAAAGGCTGAATTTTAATGAAATCATTCATGATTTTTGAGCGCCACTGAGAAACATTTTGCTGCATTCACTGTAACACTGCAAACTAAGCAACAGCACGCAGTTGTGATAGGCTACTGGCACCAGCTAGTGGGAGGAGCATCGCTGATCGACTGACCTTGAGCGGCCAAGAAGTTCTGCGACTGGTATAGTCTGACGTAATATTCGGTTGAAAGAAACAATTTTGGTACAGTTTTCCTTGTCGGTGTAACTACACCGATTGAATGAAACAAAGCTAATAGCACTTCACTTCAAAATTATATATGAAATCAGCAAAACAAGACAAATTTTCATATGATTTGTATTAAAAAATACTCTGAAATACACAACTAACTACGTCAAATCTACACAAAATACATATAAATAACATTAAAAGACCAGTGTGTTCGAGATGGAACGGAGGAAAAAAATTATGCTGGTAAACTGAAATTAAAGCAAGGAAAACATGAATCTGAAAATTAGGAAGAATTAAAATGCTGCATTTAGAGAAAATTAATTAGTTTTCAACCAGAATTAAACTATATTACCTCTCTTTAGACAAATCTATCAAATTCGTAAATTACATGAAAGAAGAGTATTTTTTTTAGACTTATACAAATTTAATTTAATTCCTTTTCTTTGAAAAAATGATTTGGCTAGGCTAGTTGGCACAGTTAGATGTATCCTATCTAACTGGCTACTGGTATGTCAGTAGAATTTTTAAGCCCTTAAATTTTTTTAAATTAATTTAGGTAAAGTTTCAAGATATAATTTAAATGAATGCTCTTCTGAATTAAGCGAAATTTAGCAACATGTAAAACATGTCCATAGCCTTGCTTCGGACAAATACCCATCTTGGACTACTCGTACTCATCAGCAGTACAGACGCGGAGAAAGCAGTACACTCCAAATTGCTAAAACTGGCATTTGGGGTTTCTTATGACTCACACCCACACATATTTAATATTTGAGGTGCCTCTCAACACTTCTCTAGCAGTATAATAGGCAGTCATCAAATTTGATTTAATTTCTGAAGAGCAAAATATACACCTGACAGCGCTACATTGAAACTAGTTTTGAGTATGTCTGGGGTTTTAAAAGAACGCTATCAATCACAGGATAAATTACAAAGGTACAAAACACTTCCTGAGACTTTAAACTTAAGTTAAACTGTCTTTTCACTACACTTTCTCATTGGGATAATCGGCAATGCATTATTACTCATAAGCATGCAAGGCAAAATAAAAATTTCCAACACTCCAAAAATAAATTGTATCTGGTCAGAATGTAGAAATTTATTTATTTTTTATTAATTTGGTCACAACAGTTTACCTCTACGAACCGAGGCTCATTAAAAAGTGGTCGTACTTACAAGAATTACTTGCAATGGTTAATTAATGCAACTACACATTTTCACTAACATAACACAAAAAAATTACACATTTTTACATGTACAGTATACGTAGGTATAGACTATTCAAGGTAAAGTGAGCACTTTTGAATGCCCTCTCATATGGAATAATAGTAAATTAAAAATATATTTTATTTTAGCCTCTGACATTAAGTTTAGAGTGTGGTGGAATATACAAACTATGTTTATTACGTAATGGCAATATTAACTAAAAAAGGTAATTAAAGGATAAAAAATGCCAAAGAAAAAGTAACCAGGGCCTCAAAAGTGTGCACTTTACCATGAACAGCCTCTACATATTGTAACACAGTATAACATACAACAGTGACATCAAGAAAGATAAGACAAGCTTGTAATACGTAGCGATACAAATTGCAGAAACCAAGAGACTTATCTACTTACTTAGGTATCATACTAGTCTATATACAATGAATGTATTATATTATGAACTCAATTTTTATCCCAGAAAAGCATTAATGGTACACATGAGACGTTAACATAGCATTCACATATTCATGAGGTGGTTATTCTATTAAGTACCTTCAGGCTTAGGTTTTCACTCCGTAACTCCATATTTTGAAGATTTTGAGTGTAGACAGTGACTGCTATTCTGTGATCATGGATAACATTGTTGAAGTGGAAAGTGAGGTTATTGTGTGATAGCCAATGTGTAATTTTATACATCAATAAGCAAGATTGTAAGTTTCTAAAGGAGATATGTTTGACTGAGTAGATAAATTTTGTGGGCATGAGAGGGTGAAATACATTTTATAGTGCTTTTATTGCTCTGTTCTGTAGAACACAGAGGAGTAGTCTATTAGTTGTAGTATGTCCCCAGATAAGCAGCATGTAGGAGAGATGTGAATGGATTAAGGAAAAGTAAATACTTCAAGTCCTTAGTATATAACTTATAGAGCCGAAACAAAACTCCCAACAACTGGAGCTATTTCCTTACATACTTGTTCTAAGTGCAAAGACCCCGAAAGATGTTGGTCAAGGAAGAGTCCTACATATTAAGCATATTTGCTGATCACAACTTGTTCGTTATTAAATATAATGTGTTCTTTTATTTCTGGCAGAATAACTCCAGAGTTTATGGCAAACACAAAAAGTTTTGGTTACATAATAAACAAATGCCATCAGGTGTGAAAATGTCCAAAATAAAAATTAATTTAGTTGAGGTGATTCCTGAATATAGAAATATAGCTAAAATTAAAGGTTGACCAAGCATTCTGTACACAAATATAGTAAACAAAATTAAAATGCTGGTATCTCCATTTATGAAGGAATCATCCACCTGTTCAGGAATTATGAAGTGAATAGTAAATTTTTGATTTTGTACATGTTTTTCGAAACTGTTTCTAGAATGAGTATTTAAATTGCATGGCAATTGGTAAAAATTGCATTTTTCCGAAAGAAAAAAACCTTGGAAATGGTATAAGTCGACACAACAGGGTATCCACTGAAAAACCATTTTGGAATTCACTGACTTCATGTTTTCCACGTAGGACCATAACCTTCCAACACCATATTATTTTAGACAGCTGGCCAAACCAAAACACTATTAAATTACACTGCAACGTACCAAGCAAGCGGGGCAAGCATTTTAATCAGCCCATCTATATTTCTCAATATATGCAATTGACTTCACATCGGCGTANGCTGGCCAAACCAAAACACTATTAAATTACACTGCAACGTACCAAGCAAGCGGGGCAAGCATTTTAATCAGCCCATTGCAATTGACTTCACATCGGCGTAAAAAAAAAACATAGGCCCTACGTTACTTAGCAAAAATGTATTATTGCCAATTAACAAACTTCAAAATTGAAATTTTAAATAGCATATGCTTATGATGCTGTATTCACAAAACTAAATTTTTGCAGAGTAGCAAATTTAGATTTTCCCTAATACATGTGAAAATTCCCTTCCCTGTAACATGGAATTCTCTGACTTTTCCTTGTAGGTGGAAACCCTGCACTACCAATCACACAGAACACGAATTTACTAGGGGCATCTCTATATTTGCAATACGTACTACCTAACGCGATAGTAGGGAGGGCTATGAAGAACTGGAAAATTGTAGGGTAAAAAACACAAAACGTATGTATAATTTATGTAAACAAATTTGGTTTGCTGCGCTAAATGGATAAAAATGTTTAGGTAAGTTAAGAAGGTAAGGGGAGGAGAGGAAGGGACCCCTCTACTGAAAGGTATTGGTTGGCATGAATGCAAAAAATGACCAAGAAAAATTAGAGATGCTGCAAGACCAGTACTTATCAGTGTTTGAGGCAAAGGAAGATTGGAATAGGGAGACTATAATGGATTGGGGATTGTTCATTAAGTTTAAGATGAGGGAGTGGGAAATATCAATGGTTATCAGGGGGTTGAAGAGCAGTAAGGCAGTGGGACCAGACGGGACAGGGAACACAGCACTTAAGTTTGGTGGGAGAGAGTTAGTGAAATATTTGGAGGTGTTGTTTACCAAGTCCTTAGGAGAGGGTAAGTTGCCACACGGTTGGAAGGATGTGTCTGTGGTCCCAATACACAAGCAGGAGGATAGGGGGAGGCCTGGCAGCTACAGACCAGTGAGTCACAGAGTACAGGAAAGGCAATGGAGAGGCTAGTGGTTCAGTATGTGGTGAATGTTATGAACAAGAGGAATTGGTTGGAGGAGTCACACCATGGTTTCATGTCAGATGCAGCGGGCTGGGCTGTTTGAGGAGAAGCAGGTGGATGCCTGCTTCATAGACTTGATGAAGAAAGTGGATGAGCTGATACCAGACAAGTGGGGAGTGGAATGGGTTGGGGGCTTCCTCATGGTTTAAAAGTTAAGGAAGGACGTGGAAGAGGAGTTTGGTCGAGCAGGGGCGAGGTAAGAGAACTCTCCACTGGGTTTTCATGTACTACATCTAGTTATCATTGGATTATAGTTAATTTTGTAAATATTATTCCTTATCCTGCTTCTCTCTCTTATCGCCATTACAGATTGGTGGAGAGATATGCCGTGGCCAGACATCAGCCAAACGAAGGACAGGAAACAACATAAGTAAGGCCAATGTAAAAAAGAAGAAAGTTTTTCTTCAGAACAGTTTTCACCACCTCCAAAGATGGACGTGTCGTATAATACGAGTGTTTATAAGATTTAATACAATTGCTGCAATAAGTATTGAAAGATGAATAATTATTAAATTATGATTTCCAGTTAAAGGCAAGAAATAACTGAGGACTTGGATATTTATTTGAAATGTTGCAACGGCACCCAACGTGTTGTTCATAATTTGTGAAATGTCTTAAAAGTAACAAGTGGACCCACAATTTTACAATGGAAAGATACAAAACCCGTAAAGTCCAGGTCTGTTAGAATTTATTTCATGGAAGATTGTATCCAAAAATTAAGTCCGTATCACTCTTAAGTAATAGAAAATATTTTTTTTTGCAACCAGATGAAGTGATAATCATGTTCACTGAATATGAGAGTCGATTCAATTTAGTTCGTAGGCACTACAGAATATTTTGCAAGCAAGTAATGAAGTATTCACTTAAAACACAGTTGTACATAAGCACTGGGCACAATTTTTTTAAATGCCACATCACTATCGCACAGCTAAGTTTCAGATTAATTTCAATCATATTGCTTTGGCAATTTTATTTGTTCTAACAGATTTCTATTTCCTAGCAAATAATCATGAAATTTTTAATAGATTAGGCATTTCTCAACTTATACATGTAAAACATAAAACTACCAAGGAAAAATATACTGATACAGATAAAAGATCTACATAATATTCTTCAGAAAGTTTACACTTTATGCAAGAAGTACGTTGGCACCATTACTAAATGTTTAACGACAAAAAAAGTAAAACTTTGCTGTATTTCATTTTTATTGGAAAAGAGGCCATTTCGATTTTTTTGTAACACCCGGCCGGACAGTTTACAAGGCCTCAAAAAGTAGACATGTCCAGGTAAAAGATGTCTTTTATGGCAAACTCAAGGCCTTTGTGAATGCAAGAGCACTTAGCGCTTGATAGCTACAAAAACATCCGGCATGCCTTTAACTGTTTTGGGGATTTACTTCCCTACTGGCCCTGGCTCTGTGCNTTGATAGCTACAAAAACATCCGGCATGCCTTTAACTGTTTTGGGGATTTACTTCCCTACTGGCCCTGGCTCTGTGCGTAATGGTAGGCTACTCTAACAGTACACATTTTTCAGTGTGAGGGGGCTACGCTTGAATATCATTTATAANCTGTGCGTAATGGTAGGCTACTCTAACAGTACACATTTTTCAGTGTGAGGGGGCTACGCTTGAATATCATTTATAAAGGATCACAGTAAAAACGCCAAACTATTTTGATGTTGGGTACAATTTGGTTGGCTTTACCACATTTGACATGGCTAGATGGCAGCAGGACATTAGCCCTTCAATTCCCACACTNGGTACAATTTGGTTGGCTTTACCACATTTGACATGGCTAGATGGCAGCAGGACATTAGCCCTTCAATTCCCACACTAACATACAATACTATAAACTAAAATTCACTACATTCGCTTTCCATGCTAAAACTCTACTATAAATACATAACTCACCCACGTAAGTGGTGAATACACATAGGTCTGTGGTGATAACTCATGTACAGGACACGTTAACTTCTAATGTATCTATAACTCCACAAACACTTTTATTTCCGCACAATCATATTTAACACTTCACATGGAAATAACTGCACAGAAACATACTTGTTTTTGCACAATAATTAAATTTTACCAGTCAACTGGAAATAATTGCAACAAAAAAAACATAATAGCACTCTTAAATCACAAGCCTTCCTAAGGTCAGATTCACATAGTACACTGCACTTCCACAATAACTGTAAAGAAAGATCAGGGAAATTGTGGAGTAAATATAACCAAACCTGGAATTTTAGTGTTATAATATAACCCACAATTTTAGTGTTATAATATAACCTAGGACTGTAGGGTTTTAATCTAATCTAGGATTGTAGGNTATAATATAACCCACAATTTTAGTGTTATAATATAACCTAGGACTGTAGGGTTTTAATCTAATCTAGGATTGTAGGGTTTTAATCTAATCTAGGATTGTAGGCCAAAACTACGTTAATTAAAAAACTGGCTCGTCCAATAACACCCGCCACATAGATGACTGCCATGCANATAATATAACCCACAATTTTAGTGTTATAATATAACCTAGGACTGTAGGGTTTTAATCTAATCTAGGATTGTAGGATTTTAATACAACCTAAGATTGTAGGCCAAAACTACGTTAATTAAAAAACTGGCTCGTCCAATAACACCCGCCACATAGATGACTGCCATGCANGATTGTAGGCCAAAACTACGTTAATTAAAAAACTGGCTCGTCCAATAACACCCGCCACATAGATGACTGCCATGCACAGAAGCACTCCTACTTGCACCCTTCATTCTTAAATCACAAGTCTTTGCACGGTCGAATTCGGATGTGACAACACACGTGCACAGCAACACTCCACTCACCACGAAATGCAATGTATTGCATCTAAACAGCAACTAACCTACAGTAACGTCTACACAGCCACAGGAAACAGGACTATACAACATGGCGTCAGACGTAAACAAAGCGGCCGAACTCCTTAAATTATTTTAGACGTTCTGCTTTATCATTACGCCCTCCTAAATATGAAACAGGTAAGGTGTGCAAANGAACTCCTTAAATTATTTTAGACGTTCTGCTTTATCATTACGCCCTCCTAAATATGAAACAGGTAAGGTGTGCAAGAGCCATTTATATAACTTTTGTGGGTCTACTATGTCACCTTCAAAAAAGCCGCCATTCTTTACAATTACCCTATGCANAGCCATTTATATAACTTTTGTGGGTCTACTATGTCACCTTCAAAAAAGCCGCCATTCTTTACAATTACCCTATGCAAATTTTTGTTTCCCGTCTCGGCGCATTGTTGTTCAACAAATATATACATTTTTCTACTACTAATATGTTCCGTGGTACAATCCTCTCTTGAATATCACAAAGGTAAGCACTGCAAAATTCAACACAAATTATATTCTGACACAGATTGATTACATGGTTCATATCTGTATATCCTTAACGCATCGGCAAAAACATACCTGTGAATAATGTATTGTAAATTAAGGTTTGATTTCCAGAGGCATTCTCCCAAATAACACAGTTCTGCAACCCAATATAAATATATTTGACAAATTTGACATGTTTTGCCAGAAAAATACCCTGATATTCATAGTCCTCCTCACTATCACATTTCATGGTACTTCTATAGTGCAAATTATGTGAAACTCCCATTAAATTCCTATTGTGTGTGATTAGTAATGACCATATGCACCATTAGCACATATTTCCCAGTTTTCGGAAAAGCAGCGATTCTTAATAATTACCCAACATCAAATTTTGTTCTTGCAGGAGACTTTGAAATGTACGTGGCTTAGAAAAACATTTATACCATAGATTATGTAAGAAAAATATAATTAGTGAGTTTAACTTCACTGAAGATATTTCTCGCAACGATATGAATAGTAACACATTTGCATTTTGTTCTTTCAGTGACGCTGCAACTTTTCACGTTATAGTAATTTGACTTTTCCACTGCACCATCATAACAATGGACAGTTCACATTGCTACAGTTGTTGTAAAGAGTAGCAAAACAATCCTGTCTCACAAAAGATGATAAAAAAAAAAAAAAAAAAAGAGTTCCCCACCAATAAAATAAACCGAATCCTAACCTGCATACTACTTGGCCATAAAAATAAAACGGATGGGAACAACCACATACAGTAGTATAGATTAAGCACTGATCT
>NQII01001830.1:413484-521711 GCA_002778355.1 Clitarchus hookeri
GGGGGGGGGGGGGGGGGGGGGGGGAAGAAAAGATTTGGCCAGATCTTCACCGCAAGGTCTTGAAAGCCAACGGGGGTGATTGTGAGGAGAGTATGGTGGAGCACCAGAATGAAAGTGCGGGGGAAATGGGAGACTCGTGAAAAAGTCAGCAGAACAGTGGCGGCGTCCCGCACGATTCCCACATGCAAAAATCCAGGAGTAACCAGACCGGGGATTGAACCCAAGTCAGCCACCACGGACCCTAATGGAGTGAAGTTGTCAATCTTTCTGTGCTTGCAATTAGATTTGCAGTTTGTTAACCAACATAGTTTTCTTCTCTGACCAGTTGTGACTGCACTACTTTTTGACAACCGTCAAAATTTACTGAAGTTATATGAAACAGAGAATACATACACAATACTATAATACAATCACAGAATACTAAACTAAACCGCCACTTAGGACTGGTTGCACCCAGCACCTTCTCAATTTTCTCTGTATAAAGGGATAAAATATTTCAACAGCAGATTTTGCTGTATAAGATCACTATAGGGATAAAGATGTAAAATATAACCAAATACATTAGACTATTTTCAAATAAATTTGGAAATTGATAAAGAATTATTATTTGTAGAATTAATAGTATCATATTATTCAGTAAAAAACAATATAATCTGGAAACTGTAGCAAAATTAATACAACAGTATTCTGGAAAATGTCTATAGAAAATTATTTTGGGAAATGGTAATTGCAGGGTTATCTGTTTTCTACACAACACTTTTATTAAATATAAATACATATAGAATATTGCTGTTTAAATTAATTTATTGCATATCATTTTATATACCATAATGCACTTAATTTGAGGTTATGCATTCAAGCCTGGATGTAAAACACGTAGATGTTCAAAAATTCCAAAAGAAAATACAGTGAAACCTTGTTATTGCATTCCCGTTTATGTTGATTTTTTTGGATGGTCCCAACAAATATCCTATATAAACAATGTTAAAAAAAAAAAACACATGCTATGCCCTTTAATCAATCATTTACCAGCATCCATAGATCAGATATTCTGTCTGAACCAAAATATATTTGGAACTATTGTTTAACTGTGAAGAAACTATCTTAAAACTGGTACTACCAAAATTCGGTAGCGCCAAGAGCAGATAAACAGACACTCCCTAACCTCAAATGCTAGTATACACAACTAGTTGTCTTGAAACGTAATTGTTAACAACCACTTAATTTATTTTTGATAATTCAATCACTATTTGTTTTAAATTACACACTTCGAAAAACAGGTAAAACACGTATGTATAATGGATGTGATATGGACAAGAACCAGACATTCAGCAAAATAAAATATAATTTCAAAAAATCTGATTTTTACATCTCAAACTCAAAAAACTGTGTTAAATTTGCCTCCAAAGAAGAGTAAAAAAATATAAAATGCAGCATTATTATGATGAAACTATGTATAATACTTTATTACTGCACTTAAATTTTAACAATTTTTAGCACATTTCTATTTTAAAACTTTTTTTAAAAATAAATTTTGTTTGATTTTTGCCACTTTTTTACATTTGGCAGAAATGGAGTGATTTTATGTCAACATTCGGCAGTTTTTCGAAATTAAGTGCATTTCAATATCTTATAATAAAATACTTATATTAAATGATTTAAATATGTTTTTTTCCATCCAATATTTAAGATATACCCACTGTTCATTACAGGCAATCAACACAGTATACCCAAGAATGAAAATAATTTTTTTGAGGTTAGGTTTTACTTTTTGAGGAGAGTGGTCCACATGTTGAGTTTTCGCATGCTGAGTTTCTTTCAGCAGGTCCCATGAAAAAACGAATAATAGAGGTTTCACTTTAATGAAAGCTACACAACAAAATTATTACTTAAAAAATAACAACATTGGGCATATTATGAAACTTATACAAAACTAAATTTAAGCCTGTATTTTCAGATGTTTAATTTTCATTGTACAGCAATTGTTCCGGCCTGAATAGGTAGGCGTTTTTCTTTAAGCAAATGTTCAGTTGTACTATTAGTCTTCTATAAAAATATGATTGCCTACAGAAAATAAAATTAAACTCCCGATAATGTTACATATTGTGTGAACAGAACCTTTTAAGGTAATCATGAAGTTTAGGGGCTTTTCTGTACAAAACTTCCTAGACCAACAAAAGCAGCATTAATAGGTTCTGCACAGCTTACCTAGTTCATATGTAGGAGGACGTAATGTTAAAATAAGTAGAATGTATCAAATAAAATAGTTAAAAGTACGAGCAGCACGCTGCCTTGTTTACGTCGGACACCATCTAGGGTCATTCACGTATGACTAATTTTGTAATATGTGCCCACCTAACCTAACAGAACCTAACCCCATGATGAGTGAATCACTATTTCCTAGATTAGTTTAAAACCCTAGGTTAGGTTAACACCCTATAATCATAGGTTAGTTTAAACCCTACAATCCTAGGTTAGTTTAAACCCTACAATCCTAGGTTAGTTTAAACCCTACAATCCTAGGTTAGTTTAAACCCTACAATCCTAGGTTAGTTTAAACCCTACAATCCTAGGTTAGTTTAAACCCTACAATCCTAGGTTAGTTTAAACCCTACAATCCTAGGTTAGTTTAAACCCTACAATCCTAGGTTAGTTTAAACCCTACAATCCTAGGTTAGTTTAAACCCTACAATCCTAGGTTAGTTTAAACCCTACAATCCTAGGTTAGTTTAAACCCTACAATCCTAGGTTAGTTTAAACCCTACAATCCTAGGTTAGTTTAAAAATGTAAAATAGTGCTTCATCCGTCTTGGGGTTAGGTTCTGATATGTTAGGTGGGCACACATTACGAAATTAGTCATACGTAATGACCCTAGTATATTAGTGTTCTATGTAATTAGTAGTTTAAATATACCACTTTTCTGGGTTTTTTTTTTACAGAAAAGTCCCTTAACTGCATAATTACCCCTATTTAAAAAATTCCATTTTACGGGGATGTGGATAATTATTCTTCCCTTTGTAACATTTCAGCTTGACGTCCTGCTTATTTTAGATTATGCTGTTACTTCAGTTACTATCTCTGACAAAAGTTTTTTTCCTTCAATGTTTTTGTTTTGTTGCTTCTTTTCATGGAATGACTGTTATAAACTATTCCCTAAATTTTCGTAATATACCAAACCTTTTCTGTTGACTGAGCCATCAAGGTGGTTTAAGATAAAAATCAAAGTTTACATTTTTATCTTGATAAAATTATCTAGATTTTCTACAAATGTTACCCAAGTTGGTGAAACCGGCCCTTTTATAGCAAAGTCTAGCTGTACGCCAACAACATGTCTGAACACCATTTACCAATCGGTACCTTTTGACTCGCTTGACAGGCAGCAGCTCAGCCAAAAAAGGAATCTTTTGCAGTATACATTAACCAATCGGACAAGGTCCATTCCACAGCAGCGTGCAGTCCAATCAGAGAATGATCATGTCAACATCAAAGGAACTACCACACTTTTATTTCTGTACACATTCCGAGATAAAATGTTACAACATAGGCTACTAATAAAAGTAACCATAGAAACACCAGTTAAGCTCAAATTTGTAGGCTTTCAGCATAGCTGGTACGAGTTGTGGAAATATTTAAAAAATTTATTTACTAGAAGTTAATGTCATGCACATGAGGTGATTTAAGACAAATCTGACTCTTTACAGAAATTTACTATTCCCAATTGCATGGTGGCTACCCTGAACCAAACAAATTTATATTATTTCATCACAAATAAATGGTAATTCAATTTTAAGGAAATTTGGAACCAATTTAATTTCCATTTTTAAGGGAAAAAACAATGAACAAACATTTTCGTGCTAAACAGCAATGAAACCAGAATTACTATCTGCTACCTAAATTATTAAAAGTTAAATTCATATCAAGTATGATACAGCAGCTGTGTAACTATACAAACTTCAATATTTTCATGCAACACAGCCAAATGTCATTTTTTTTTCCACAACCAGTGTACTTTTGGAACTATTCTGATAGGCATTGGTACAAACCAACAAACCAGAAACGTTCCGAACGACTGAAATGACTACTTCATGAGCAGCATCCTATGTTTAAAACAACAACCATATGGCAATAACCTACAATACAGTTCCTTGACCCGACACAGCTTTAAAACATAACAAAACCTTTACCTTCTCCAACAAAAACACAACATTTTTATAGTGGATTGATAAATAATTACATGCATTAAGGATTCAGAAAACATGAGAATAAGGTTAAACAATTCGTAGCCATGTGGCCACAACATATCCACTATCACCTTCGTATCGTCAACTTATTAAATGTTATTTTTAATTAAACCAAAAACGAGTGCCTAAAGATTGCAAAACTTAAAATTCCTTCAACATCACAAACATAAAAGACTAAATTCAAACATAAATAAATAATCTTTTCCTTAAAGCAGCCCAGTCATAAACTGATGGGTATCGGCATAAACACACACACTTTCCTTCATTCAACACACACAACAGATCACTGGTACCTTTCTAAAGATATCACGAAAATACAAGGGACGAAAAATGAGTTCAACCGTTCCAAATTTACAGAAAACTTTAACTTCTGTTCAGAAATAGAAAGACAACATGGCGGGAAACACAACCCAGAACCTGCAACGTCAGACCAGCCGGTGGTCAACACATACTACAGTACTTAAGAAAATACTGTTGCGTGTACTTCAAAGAACTACGGTTCTGAACTCTGTTATAGATAACTGTACCAGCAATAATCGGCGTAACGGAGATATGATTTCTAGCAATCACAATATTAACAATCGGCACCTATACTCACATGTGATTAAAACGGGGTACTACAAAGTACGACCAGAAGATACTAAACGCGCATGCGCACGAGACCACGTTACAATCCCAATAAATCCTTAGAGGGGTCCAGGAAATGAAATGCAACTCCCACTATTGCCCAAATTAAACAAAAGACTACAGAATATTACAATTACAATTAATTGAAACATACAAAAACGAATTGAAAACTATATTAACAAATTANCAAAAGACTACAGAATATTACAATTACAATTAATTGAAACATACAAAAACGAATTGAAAACTATATTAACAAATTATGGTGTAATTAAGCTATCAAGATTAAGAATAACTTTTTTTTTCACCCGAACCGCATGGTTAGTTCACCGCAGTTCACCACTTAATAAAGTTTGTTCGCATGGGACAAATTTACGCAAAATTTACGGGACTGGCATTGCTAATTATTTCTTTTGATCAGTAAATGTCTATTTCTAGATCCTTATCAGAAATTCTTAAAATAGGCAGGTGCATATCAAATANATTTCTTTTGATCAGTAAATGTCTATTTCTAGATCCTTATCAGAAATTCTTAAAATAGGCAGGTGCATATCAAATATATATAAACAAAAATTATATATGTATTTTATATTTAAATAGCCTTAAAGAATTGTTTCACTAACGCATACACAACATAGCATAGGTTAACACAGATTTTCGTATTTATACAAGTCCCCAAAAATGGAAAAGGAATTGTCAGTCAAACAGTCAGGATCTCAAGATATAATATATTAGTCTTTATTGGCTTTTCCCTGCAGACAAGCTGTCGAATAAATAATATAATTAGTTAATTAAATATAAAATAACTTAAAAAAAAAAANGCTTTTCCCTGCAGACAAGCTGTCGAATAAATAATATAATTAGTTAATTAAATATAAAATAACTTAAAAAAAAAAATACTGAGAAAATTGTTTCCAACTTCAACCCACGTATTAAAATAAACAATTGATTCATTTGTAAAANAAAAAAAAAAATACTGAGAAAATTGTTTCCAACTTCAACCCACGTATTAAAATAAACAATTGATTCATTTGTAAAAAATTATAGTAAAAAATTCTATGGGAACTAGTTATTAAATGCCACAATATTCAGTCTATAACTGTTCTTCCGACAGTTTTGTTGTAACTTGTAACTCTAGGTAAGGTTTATTCTACTCATGTTAAGAACAAATTAATATTTAAAATGGGAAAGTTTGGCATAGAGAAATTTTCGCCGCTTTCAGAGCTAGTGTTCTATAGACGTCACTTTTAACCTGGCCTTGAAAGGAGAAATTATATTTATTAGTGTTTAAAAATTCATTTTTTTCCTCGAATTATGGTATAGACTTGTCACAGCCAAAATTTTAAGAGTTAATTTTATTCATGTACTCCAGTGGTGTTTTAGGGAGAATGTGACACCTTGTTCAGCATCATGCATGTTTTACACTGAAATGTGCATAACAATAATGTATTTCATTAACTATTCTGGGTTTTTTTTTTCTGAATTTTGTAATTATATTTGTAACTGCATGTCACCTGACGGCACACAGTGTTAGTGGGGGCAGCATTAGGTTGGCAGTAGTTGTGTTGAGCGATGGCCCTACCCTCGGACCACGAGTACATTTTTGCGTGTTTTGCGGGATAGTCAACTTTTAGCTTTGGTCATTGACGAACAGGACACACAGGAGTAGTTAGGCAAAATGTGTGTCACACATGGTCACTATGGGAAACATTCGCAGTCAGGCTTGGTGGAGAAGTGACGAGCTTCGATAAATGTTAACATAAACCTTGAGTGCTGTTCAAGGAGTTTCAGATGTTACTAAAAACAGTAGTTTCCAATCACTGTGTTTTTACATAACATGAATTAGCACGATTAACAAACTTGGTGAGCTATGCAATCCTGGAATGCAATATGGTAACGAGTTGTGCTTACGATTAGACCTGTAAGTATGTAAGATGGCCAGCGAATATTTTGTGGGGGTTAAGGTGATGGTTGCGTGAAAAGCGAGAAATGAACATGCAAATAATTAACTGGCTCTTAGACTTTGGTATCCATCCAGTGACTTAAGTTTCCTTGGCCTACGAATATTATTAGATGATTCTTGAGTGCCCTAAAATATACTGCACTCTTTTGAATGGTAGTTTCGGTAAAATTGTAGCGCTCGTTATGGTTTAATATGTGTAATTAGGCTGATGTGGTGGAAAATGTAAATTTATAATAGTGACCAGTTTAACCTTTGGCAGCATAAGTGTGAGAGACATTTCTCAAAGTATCCCTTGAAACCAATCACTTAACTTGAGAAATCAATAGTTATATTACACACAACAATAATAAAAGAAATGACGAGACAGGTGACTAATAATATTTAAAAAAAATTTACTTGGACATAAATAATTAATAAAAACGTTCACTATATTTATCTGAAAACATTCCAGGGATAAGACAAAAAAAAAANACTTGGACATAAATAATTAATAAAAACGTTCACTATATTTATCTGAAAACATTCCAGGGATAAGACAAAAAAAAACACCTGAAAATTACTAAAATTTTAATGTGCAGACTTGAATTTAGAACTAGACAAGCTAACATCCAAGATGTGAAAAACATAATTATTCTTTAAAAAAAAAAGAGTTTAATTGCTTGGAATTATAACCATCCGTACATCAATTTCTAAATTAAAGAGGAAAAAATTAAANACTTGGACATAAATAATTAATAAAAACGTTCACTATATTTATCTGAAAACATTCCAGGGATAAGACAAAAAAAAAACACCTGAAAATTACTAAAATTTTAATGTGCAGACTTGAATTTAGAACTAGACAAGCTAACAGCCAAGATGTGAAAAACATAATTATTGTTTAAAAAAAAAGAGTTTAATTGCTTGGAATTATAACCATCCGTACATCAATTTCTAAATTAAAGAGGAAAAAATTAAAAGAATGAAAATAAGTTAGTGCTGCTAAGTATGCAATAAAAATTTGTCCACATAATATACTAACTTTCTCATATACCATAACTGAAAAGATTTTGGTGGCTATAAAATTAAAAATTAAAATTTCAACATTATTTAATACTGCAAATAGTTTTATTCATCCAAAATAAACAATGTCTAATGATAATGCACTCTTCTGGAAAATTTTGATTTGGTCTCTTTGCTCCTGGACTAGCTCAAAACTGGAGAGCAAAGTGAACATCTGAATTATAGAACTGTTTTCCTATTTAATGTCTCGAAAATTATTAACACACTATAGTCCATTATCCATGATCAAGAGAAATAAACGACCCTCTGCCTCTCTGTCCATGAGAAATATCCCACATAGCACAGGATATAACCAAACATATCCTGTATGTCCTTTGGCTGTCCTAAGGAAGTCCTTAAATTATGTGCGATATTGGGATATCCTATGCATATCCCGTAAATGATATTAAAAGGATATCCTCAAAGTACATCCTACCGATATCTATATAGGACATTAAATAGACATACACACAGAACATTTTGGCTTGTCACACAAGAACTCAAAATGTCTTTCAGAAATGTAAATTTTTCATTGTTACTGGCAATTATCAGGTGTACAACTTTTCTACCACCGTTTTTCGATCGATGGCTGCAGTGGTAGGTGCTGGTGGAAATATGTAGATCAATAATGTCACACAGTAAGCTTTAACATCTGTCAACATAACGACATCACNTGGCTGTCCTAAGGAAGTCCTTAAATTATGTGGGATATTGGGATATCCTATGCATATCCCGTAAATGATATTAAAAGGATATCCTCAAAGTACATCCTACCGATATCTATATAGGACATTAAATAGACATACACACAGAACATTTTGGCTTGTCACACAAGAACTCAAAATGTCTTTCAGAAATGTAAATTTTTCATTGTTCCTGGCAATTATCAGGTGTACAACTTTTCTACCACCGTTTTTCGATCGATGGCTGCAGCGGTAGGTGCTGGTGGAAATATGTAGATCAATAATGTCACACAGTAAGCTTTAACATCTGTCAACATAACGACATCACCACATTAGAGAATTTGTGTTTGCATCATAAATTTATTCTTGAGCGAAGATGCCAGTTTTCGAGCCAAATGCTCGGCATGTGCGGGAATTGTTGATTTTCTGCTTCCATTTCAAGAAAATGTACGGTGAGGCTGCTCTTAGTGAATGAACATGTGAGTGGTTTCAACACTTTAAGAGTGGTGATTTTGACGTCTAGGACCAGCATGGCTATGGAAGAGGGAAATGTTTCTAAGATTCCGAAATGGAGGCATTACTTGAAGAAGACTCGTGCCAAACGCAAGAAGAAGTGGCAGAATCATTGGGAGTGACGCAACAAGCCATTTCAAAACGCCTCAAAGCCATGGGAATTATTCAGAAGCAAGGAAATTGGGTTCCGTATGAGTTGAAACTGAGAGATCTTGAACGGTGTTTCTTTGCTTGTGAACAGCAGCTTCCAAGACAATATCGGAAGGGGTTTCAACATCGTATTGTGACCGGCGACGAAACATGGGTCCACTACGATAATCCCAAGCACAGAAAACCATAGGGGATGCCTGGACTTGCCTCCACGTCGACGGCCAGACTGAATATTCACTCTGCCAAGGTCAACTCAGTGGCATCTTATGAGCTGTTGAAACCGAGTGAAACTATCACAGGGGATCGGCATCGAACGCAATTGATGCGTTTGAGCCGAGCTTTGAAGGAGAAATGGCCACAGTACAAAGAGGGACATGGCAAAGTTATCCTCCAGCATGACAATTATTGGCCACATGTCGCAAGACCGGTCAAGACATACTTGGCAATGCTGAAATGGGAGGCCTTCTCCAGAGGTTGCTCTTNTATTGGCCACATGTCGCAAGACCGGTCAAGACATACTTGGCAACGCTGAAATGGGAGGCCTTCTCCAGAGGTTGCTCTTTCCGACTTAATTTGTTTCTATCGATGGAACATGAACTGGCTGAGCAGTATTTCCGCTCGCATGAAGAAGTCAAAAAATGGATCGATTCGTGGGTTGCCTCAAAAGACGCATAGTTTTTTCGAGATGGTATCCGAAAATTGCCAGAAATATGGGACAAAGAAGTGGCTAGCGATGGACAGTACTTTTAATCATAAATACGTAATCACGTTTTTACAATAAAGCCTCAAATGTTGGGGGAAAAACGGTGGAAGCAAGGTTGTACACCTGATATATATTTTTATTTCAAGACAATTTACTACACATTTAACTGATATGTTTTTGTATACTCTCTAAACCTATCAGATTTAAACTTTTTTCATACATGTGAAATTTCTTATTATTAGCCCAGAGTTTTTTAATTGATATTTGTCAGTGTTTGCTATTACTTTTGTTTTTGGCCGAGTGGTTTTCTTTAGCCACATTAGAACAAAACAAAAATTCTATATGAAGCAAAGCATGTCAAGCACATGTCCTCCCTGGTTTGTGTTGTGCTTTTTGGCATAGGAAGTGTGTGGCAAAAGAAAAGTCATACTTACAGTACATAGTTTGTTATTTGACTATGTTAAAAAAAAAAAAAAAAAAACAGGTCGTGAGTGAAGCTGGGAAGAGTTTGTAAAAGTCGTGGCACATTTATAACAAAGTATTAATGGTAAGCACTACAGATTCTGTGCTTATTTTTTGCAACATCTGTTCCCGCCTATTTAGTAACTTGTATAAATATTATCGAGTGTGCACTTAATTATTCGTACCTTGCAATAAATAATTCATTGTAAAATTATAGTTTTACAAAATGTGATTCGTAACTTTGCCAGAATACATATTTTTATAACTATCTGAATGTTTATATTTATTAGGGTAGTGAATGTTTTTATTCAATTGCCCTAGATTAAAGCATTTTGACATGGTGGCGAGGTTACCCAGGGCTGGTTTGATGTTATATTGCCCGGCGCCATAACTCAGTGGTGAGATAATGACGAGTGTCGTCCAGTCGAAGGCCCACGGGGAACCTGATAATCCTCCGTCAGTTGGTTGATGAGTTGTCGCTTACTTACTGTTGCACTTTTATAACTGATGACTAGACTGTAGGTCGTCTCGTACGCCTGAACTATGCTAAATAAATGTGGGTGATGATATAAAAGATGCCCGCCAATGAATTGACACTGATTTGACTTGGTTGAGCAGTTTATTCACTGTCCTTTCTACAGTTGAATAATGTGTGAATTATGCCTGGTAATGGGCTCAGCACTTAAACTGTGAAAAACATGTGGTCTTAGATTGAGACGTGATCGTTTTGAACTCTCCGGCGAGAGTGCGGTTGGCTCTCCCCTCAGTACATTAAAACAACACAAATGTTCCAGTTGACTAATATTAACTATTGTAGCGAAAATGGCTGCAGCCTACATGCTGGTACTGAGAAGGCTCATGGAGCGGGCGACCATGCTGCTGATCTTGTTCAGGTGCTGAGACGAACTGGGGCGAATGTCGTCAGCTTTCGTCATGAGTGGCGAGAGCCGAAGTCAAGTGGCGAATGAGTAAAACATTACATGTACAGCCTGTGATGTTATTATGATGATGAAAAATTATACACATTAAATTAAAAACATTGGTAACATCCCCGTTTATTAACAAATGAGCATTAATGTTAAAATTGTGAAATGGATGGGGAATGTCACCACACTAAAATGATTTAAAGTCATTTATAGGTAATCTCTATTTTAGGAAAACATAACAACTGTTATACAAATACACATTAAATAAGTTATTACATTTTATTCTAAAAGTGTTTTGAATTTCACTTCCGATTAGGAGTTGAATTTCACTGGCTACAGCTTTGCCAGGAGGCTGTATCCTGAAGGGATGGACGAGTCCACCTGGGCAAAGGGGTGTAGAATGCCATGCTTGATCGCCATTTATACAATGAAAAACACCCCTGGCCGTAGTCGCTAATGCGGTGACTGTGTTCAATATGTTTATAAAATTCGGTACACTGCTGGACGACACTTTGGGGCACTTAACTCTTCAGCTCTGGCCTACCAGTCAGTTAGCGTCACTCGGTGGTGCGTTGCGTCGTATTCAGCCGCGCGAGCTGCGAGGACGCAACGACCAATTGGTAGTGCGCCAAACGGCTGTGGCTTAAGGGGTAAACACCGTTTCGGATCACCTGCTTATTTATTAAAACAGTTATCTCCTGTAATAAACCAGTAAGGCGATCTCTTGAGTTGCGTAATCTTTGTAGGCAAGAAGGTGCAAGTTCCATTCTTGTCGACCCGCACTATACACTCTTGGCCTGATGTAGTTGGTGCGGCCAAGTGTAGCTGGTGTAGTGGTGACTACTGCAGTCATAGTGGGCACAAAGAACTCGTGGACACGTGGTTCACATCAATTNCAGTTATCTCCTGTAATAAACCAGTAAGGCGATCTCTTGAGTTGCGTAATCTTTGTAGGCAAGAAGGTGCAAGTTCCATTCTTGTCGACCCGCACTATACACTCTTGGCCTGATGTAGTTGGTGCGGCCCAGTGTAGCTGGTGTAGTGGTGACTACTGCAGTCATAGTGGGCACAAAGAACTCGTGGACACGTGGTTCACATCAATTTAAAACTGTGTTGTAACTTCCTTGGTTAGCAGTCTAAAAAATCATCTAAAAGTACAGCACTTTGGTTACAAAGAACCGATATAACTAATTTTATGTGGTGGATATGATGGGAAAGGTGGACTTCTATGAAAGGAATTACATTTGGAAATTTCAACTTTTTTTTTACATGTTTTTTCATGGTCATTCACGATAGATGCATGTGGTAAATATGCAGTTATTGGGGGTTTTCCTAAAATTTTATTTTCATTATGAAGGTGGTATGTTTTGATTTTGTATATTTTACAAATACTAAAGTTCGAAGGCACATAATGATCTAATTGTATTAGAAGTTATTTAATTTAGATATTTGTCAGTTATATAACATATTATATGTCTGTGACCCAACAGTAATAATTGTTTACAGTAATATCATATAACTAAAATTTTTAGCTGAGGTTGCTTTAAGTAAATTTGCAAATTGATATAGTATAAATGGCTGGTATCTGAAGAAAGACAAAACAAATTATTTATTTCCTTTTGGGAGTTTGGCTTGAACTCTTGCAGTTATATGTATAAAATTATTAGGCAATAATGTTGCCACAGATTTTTCAAGGTAAACTGAAGATTTTAAAAGCCCTGCTTAAGATTTACTTGTAAGATGCACGTTGTGTATTCGTCCACCATAATGACGTGTAAGGGGTTCCAGAGGTGCTTTTGTTGGTCCCCATGTTACCTGACTGACCAGATTAAGGTGGAAACTGGTGAAGTTGCCCGGTGCCACAACTCAGTGAGCATGAGCTAGTGAGAGTCATGCGGTCGACAGCCCGCGGGTCCCTGCAGTCCTCTGTCGATCTGTGGTGCTTGAAGATGATGAGTTTGCGAGTAATTTAACATACCTAGTGGTTTTCACCTTTACATTGACGAAGTTGTAGGCCACCTCGCATGCCTTAATTACACTTTTGGTTTGCTGCAAGAGGGTGCAGCACCCTAAATACCCAGAAGGGTAAAACAAATAAAACACTAGCTGTTGCTCAAGACGTTTACTAAGTGCTAATTGATAATTATGTACTACACATCAAGTCCGGTTTGCATGTTCCAGGTGAAAATAATTAAAGAAAATTGTTGCACAATTAACCTATTAATTAATGTGTCGTGTTACAACATGTGAAACGGAAATTCATAACAACAAAAAATTTGATATAAATAGTGTGTTAACATCACATGTAGTTGGGCTCAAGCCGCTTCTTTGTCGTCCAGGCCGCCCCTTTGGGCAAGTCCGGCAGCTGAACATTAAATAAATTCTATTAAAGCAAAAACCAAGTGATCAATCAACAGCAATAGACAAGAAGTGCTACAAATAAAATAAACATATTTTCTGGAACCATCGAAACTCTCACCAAACATATATTTTTTAATCACCATTCTGCTTTTAGTGCACCCATGTGGTGCATAGGTACTTCCGTAAATAAAAATAAGGATTTCACTGTACAGGTTGAGTATAAAAATTTGAGAGTCTATAATCTCAAAACCAAACAACCTACAAACTTGATTGACCAATCAAATGAACATTGGAACAGTGAAGTTTGTTTACCATACATTCATAAATGTTCAATGTGACCACCATGAGAAGCCCAAACGACATCTACGCGATAATCAAACTCGTTCCAGGCTCTTGTCAGCATCTCCTGTGTTACGGTTAGGATGGCGTTCGTAACTCTTGGTTTGAGGAGGTGAGGGAGAAGCGAGCTCATGTTCGACACGTCAATGTGAAGGGGACGGTCTGATGTTTCCTTAATGTGCCGAGAGATGACACTGGGAGCATGTGGTATGTGTTAGTCCGAATCAGGATGGCGATGGAACAACAGAAGGCGTTCTGTGTTATTCAGTTTGCTAAATGTGAATCGATTGCGACTGTTCAACGTGAATTCCGTCGCAAATACGGATGTCGTCCTCCTGATAGGTGGAGTATCGTACGTTGGTTTCGTCAGTTCCGTGGCACAGGGTGCCTTTGCAAAAGTAAAAGTTCTAGGCGGCCGCGTGTGTCCGAAGAGAATGTGCAACGATTCAACAAGCGTTAGTTCGCAGTCCGAGAAAATAAACTCGACAAGTTAGCCGGGAAATGCAAATCCCTCAATTGACGTATGGACAGTGTTGCGAAAGCGATTGCTGTACAAACAATAGAGTTTAAAGCTTGAACAGGCTTTTATCGAAAGGGACAAAGAACTGAGACGTGATTTCTGTTCGTTCGTTCTTGCCCAGAACGAGGTATACGATGCCTTCATGTCTAAGATGGTTTTTAGCTATGAAGTGATGTTCCATACAAACACAATGTGCGGATATGGGGCTGGAGTCTCCACATGAAACCGTTGAACACGAGCGCGCTTCCCCCATAGTGAACGTGTTTTGGGCTTTATCCAAAGACACTGTTTTCGGCCTTTTCTTTTTTCACGAGCCCACTGTTACTGGAATCCCTTATTTGGACATGCTTACAAAGTGGTTGTTTTAGAAGAGGCGGCAGGGGACTTACTTTTCGAGCAGTATGGTGCGCCACCTTATTAGTACCTAGCTGTTCGCGGATACCTGAAGGAGACATTGATGCAATGCAGGATTGGTCGACGAGCAGGTGGTGACCAGGCTCTTCATCACTGGCCCCCAAGAATCCTGGATCTTACCCCGTGCTTTTTTCCTATGGGGATACATAAAGGATCAAATGTTTCGTCCACCATTGCCGGGTAACATTGACGACCTCAAAATGAGAATTACGGATCCCATCCAAACCACTGAAGATGGAGGTGCTGAGGCCTTATGTAGTATAAAAATTCTTCATACATCGGAATTACGGAGCACGCGGAACTTATATCAGAGCAAGTTTCGCAATGAGGGGTCAGTCTTGTGAGTGGTCAGGCATGACCCCTCATGCACCACACTTAGCACTGCATGTAACACACTTAGCACCGCATGCAACATACTTAGCACCCCATGCACAACACTTAGCACTGCATGCACTGCAGTTAGCACCACACACACAGCAATTAGAGGTAATTTAGAGGTCATGTATAGGTCATTTTGGGGTCACTTAGAGGTCCTTTTGGGGTCACTTAGCAGTCTTTTGGCGTCACTTATGGGTTTAGGTGACCTTAGGGGTCATTTAGGGGTCATTTGCGGAGCAGGAGGGGACAGTTTTGTGAGGGTCGGTCTTGCAGTAGTCAGTTGTCTGTTTTAAGTGTGACCATGAGTTGAAGCTGAGCGAAGAACTTGTCTCGAAGAAACTGTTGAAGATGCATGCTCCCTAATGAGGGGCAAGTCTTGCGGGGGGTTAGTATTCTTGTGAGGAGTCAAGTATTCTTGTGAGGGGTCAGTCTTCTTGCAAGGGGTCAAGTATTTTGGTGTGGGGTCAGTCTTCTTGCGAGGGGTCAGTTTTGGTTTGGTATAGTTAAAATATAACTTGTTTATGCTTTGAAATAAGAACTTCGGGTTTTACCCTCATTTCGATAGAAAATCTCAGTTTTATATTGATAAGTGTATTTGCCACAATTTTCACACTTATTTAAAAAATCTTTAAGATGAAGCTAAATACATTTTTTTTTACATACATCGGTATGCATTTTTGAGCAAAACATCTTGATTTTTAAAAATATTTATATATTACTTGTTAGTTTCATTTGTATTTAAGTATGTAGGTATTTTGTGGTATTTATAACTTAATATTCTAAGAAACTTTTTATTTTATTGTAATTTATTTCTCTGATATTTTTTTATTTGAATCATCGATTATATTTAAAGTTAGTTATCTGTTTTGTCTAAATACTTATGAGTTTTTGCATGTAAACTTAAATCAGTACACTGTTACTTGTGACACAGATAAAATATTTTAGTAAGTTTTATACATGCAAATGCAATTTATTTACATGGACCAGAAATTTATATACAAACACACACTACAAACATGTAATATTTGCAACTTGTAGTTATTTCATATTCATTGTTCTATGCACATCTTAACAAGAAATAATGGCACATAAACTGAAATGTGTTTGGCGTTTAGAACAACGGCACAAATGCACAAACTTCACAGAGCATCGATTAGGTGACCGAGGACGAATTATAAAATCGACTTAAGTTCAGCTTTGGAAATTGAAACACTCACATCTGGAAGTGTGCTGGTTGCTTCCAGAAATAGCAAATTCACAGTGTCATCGATGCTGAGGTCAGGTTAAGATTTACGTCTATGTTTACCTATCTATGANTAAATGTGTTTGGCGTTTAGAACAACGGCACAAATGCACAAACTTCACAGAGCATCGATTAGGTGACCGAGGACGAATTATAAAATCGACTTAAGTTCAGCTTTGGAAATTGAAACACTCACATCTGGAAGTGTGCTGGTTGCCTCCAGAAATAGCAAATTCACAGTGTCATCGATGCTGAGGTCAGGTTAAGATTTACGTCTATGTTTACCTATCTATGAGGAGCTGAGTTCATGTGCAGTCTTGCATTTGGAGCGGGGTCTCTGAGAGGCTGCTTGTTGATGCAAGGCGACAGGTTGCTGTACTATGGTGGCTGAGTCTACCAACTTTGACGTAGATGGATCTGCGATAGCGGCCGGTATGCAGATCCGATGTCAATGATGCACAGTTTGGCACATGCAGAGGTGATTTGTCTGGACATGTTGCAGCAGCTACTACGTCGTCAGGCGAGCACAGAAGTTTGGTTATTCGAACCTGTAAAAAACAAATTACCGTCGCAAACTTCTTCATACCCCTTGAGATTGCTACCGGACCAATAACTATAGTCAACGAGACTTAATCCAGGTTTTACATAATTATATGTTCTTGCCAGATGAAGGCCTGCCATGTTGTCTGTGTGCAGTGACTTTTATATTTATTTATTATTTTAACTAACTACTCTAAAACTAAGTGCTATATGAGCCCGCGGTAGGGACGGGAGTTAAGTGCGTCTCAGGGCTAAACCCCATACGCCTACAAGGAAGGGATTTCATGCAAGGAGACATGTATCACGGCAAAGAGGGATTGGGCTGCCATGGCCTGCTTTTGGCCATGACAACCTCCCTAAGTGTACTTATAGCTATACTATATTTAGAAGAGAAATGTAAAAACCGGCATAGTCACCGTAAAAACCCTTTCGACAGGAAAAAATTAAAAAATTGTTTCATGCATTCTCATATTTAACAGAAAATGCTACAGGAGACAGAGGATTGGAATCATGCTTTTTATCATGATAGGAAAAGTGCTAGTAAAGAGGAGGTGGGTGAACTTTCTTTCATTTGGTGCTGGGTTTAACCATGATACTTGCTCATCAATCTGGTGGGGGGAGAGCGCAATTGGGCAGGTCCCTCGCAAATCCGAATCTTCAGTGGATCCTGAAACTTAAAACATAAAATAGAATTAGCTGTTGGTGAGTGCCAGAAGCTGGCACAAACAGACTTTTTCATAATTCTCGCAAGATGGTAATTTACCTGAAATAAGAGGTTAATCTTAATCTAAATAACCAAAACTAAACTAAAATTAAGTTCACGAGGACTGTTCAAGTACTATGAGTCAAGACTCTTAGTAGACTTGAGATGAATTAAATAACATAATATATATTATATGCAGCCTGTAGTCATCGATAGGATTACTCTCGTATGCCTGACTGAAGATCAGACACACAGACATACAGCGCTGCTGATAAGTACTATAATAAATACATATATTATGTCCAGAAGGGATTAATTAACAAGTATGACTAAAATTATGAATCAACCATCACTGGCATGGTTTATAATTAAGCTAATATATTCTATAGAGGCTCTAGTCATCTTTAGGATTACTCCCGTATGCTAGACTGAAGGTCAGACACACAAACATACAGCCACTATTAATTAATTAAGTTATTAAATGCGATCTTATTTTATGAACATTAATTAATTATACTAACAAAGTTATTTACCCTAAAAGCTGCGGAGGAGCTAACATAATAGGCCTGGCTGTGTGTTACAAGCAGGGCTAAGGAGGCCTGTGCGCCAGAAGCTATTTTGGCCGCTTATAGCGCTGAGTTATGTCGATATCATAATCCCCAAGGGCAGTTATATTCTGCTACTTCTTCTATGTCTTGCCCCTCCCATCTGTACATTTCCTGCTTATCACCGTATTCCTTGTAAACTTCACTACCTTAGTTTTTCTTACATTTATCTTCATTTTATTCTCCATGGTTCACAACAATATCCTGTCAATGTCGGCCTGCAAGTTTTCACTCCCTCCCATCATTGCATACAATACACAATCATCTGCAAACAATCTTATTTTTCCCCTAATACCCAAACCCATGTCATTTTACGTTATGGTAAAAAACAATGGGCCCAGCACGCTTCACTGTGTCACCCCTGATGTAACCTCTCCTTCCTCCAATATTGCCTCCCCCACTTTCACCCACTGTCTT
This sequence comes from Clitarchus hookeri, assembly GCA_002778355.1. NCBI lineage: Eukaryota > Metazoa > Arthropoda > Insecta > Phasmatodea > Phasmatidae > Clitarchus > Clitarchus hookeri. The sequence goes on from NQII01001830.1 coordinate 432,315, forward strand.
CGCCCCCTGAGGAAGTCCCCAATCCACTCCACTACCCACTTGTCTGGTATCAGCCCATCCACTTTCTTCATCTAAGTTCCATGGGGCACCTTATCAAATGCCTTATCAAAATCAATGAAGAAGGCATCAACCTGCTTTCCCTCATCAACTGCCTGCACCAGATCCTCTAACAGCCCAGCCAGCTGATTCTCACATGAGTATCCTTTTCTGAAACCATGTTGTGACTCCTCCAACCAATTCCTCTTGTTCATAACATTCACCACATACTGAACCACCAATCTCTGCATTGCCTTTCCTGTACTCGACGTGGGACTCATCGGTCTGTAACTGACAGGCCTCCCCCTATCCTTCCCCTTGGGACCACCAATGCATCCTTCCCACCTTGTGGAAACTTACCCTCTCCTAAGGACTTGGTAAACAACACCTACAAATATTTCACTAACTCTCTCCCACCTAACTTAAGCGCTGTGTTGCCTATCCCATCTGGTCCCACTTTCTTTCTGCTATTCAACCCCTTGATTACCATTTCTATCTCTTACTCCCTCATCTTAAACTTACTAAATAACCCCGAATCCCTACTAGCATCCCTATTCCAATCATCCTTTGCCTCGAACACTGACAAGTACTGGCCTTGCAGCATCTCCGATTTTTCTTGGACTTTTGATGCAGTTCACCAATTCCTACCTTTCAGAAGAGAGATTCCTTTCTCTACTCCCCTTACCTTATTAACATACCTAAACAATTTCCCCCATTCCTTTCCTTTTCCTTCTTCCACCATCTTCTCTAAATATATATTCTTTGCCTGTTTGATCATACTTTTAAGCTCCGTTCCCATTTGTTTCATAATTTCTTTAGCTCTTGTCATCCTTTCATTTCTCCACTTGGCATGTAATTTGCTACATTTACTCTTCAGTTTTTGAATCACCTGCCCATAATATAGTGGATCTCCCTCAGACCATAATCTTCTCTTTGGCACAAATTTCTCCAACATAACCTCTATTATTCTTCTAAATTCCTCCCACAATCCTTCCACACTTTCCTCCATAGACCACTTTTCAAATCTATCACTCAGGAAGATTTCTGCCCCCTCCTTGTCACCTCTTCTATACTGCTAGACCAACCTATCTGTAGTTTGCTCTTCCCTCATCCTGCCAAGCCCAATTTCCGCAACAGGAATATCATGATCGCTTATGCCATCCAATACTATTGCACCAACTGCAGCATTCCCAGGTTTGATCAACACCACATCCAACACCCTCTTCATTCCACCTCGTAGGTGTTTATAATACCTGGCCCAAGCCTCTGTTGACTAATTGCGCTGCCATTCTCTGCATCATACTGCCCATCCCCTCTTCCCCCTTAATCAATCTCACACCTGGCATATTCAGACCCCCTGCTACAACAACCTACTGCCTGTACCTTAGTCTATCAACCTTCTTCTTGATCGTCTTAATTACCTGCCATCCCTGTTCTGGTGGCCTGTATGCTGCCAGCAAAGTAATCATCTTATTACTACCCCTTCTTATTTTTATTTCCATCACCTCAACATCTAACATCTTCACTTATTAATTCTACAGACCCTTTCAGCCCCTCCCTTACACACACCAATATTCCTCTTCCTCTCCCATCCCTTCTTAATATGGTGAACTTATCATTCCTACATTCAGTGTCAAGCACTTCCTTATTCAGCAAGTCTCCACAGCTACCACTTTATCCACCCTATATTCTTCTACCTTACACCAGAAGCACTCCAGCTTGCTGTACACACTCATACTGTTCACTACCATTAACTTTATGTTAAGATGCTGCATTATCCTCCTACTTTGCTTACCCTCTCTCTCCGCCCCTGTGGCCACATTAGTGCTTGCCTCTTCATTTCGCTCCACTTCTGTTACATTGTCCCTTTCTGGTTGCTCTTTAAGTACTCGCTGCTCAGTCCTGGCCCTCTATAAACAGTCAGCTGCTTCCCTACCTAGCAGATCATCTAGGATCCTCTTTCCCTGCTATGTCAGGTGTACCTAGTCCCTTCCTACACTTTCCCAGCCTACCCATTTCCAACTATCTATAAATGTAGCCCCCAAATCCCGACATATTCTCTCATAAACCTCACTCGCAGCTACTTCCTTCTTGTACATTATTCCCTTTCTAACCAGCATGCCACAAACTACTGTCCTACCTCTTAAGAACTTCTTCTGTACTTTAATTAATAATCCCATGAGGTCCCTCTCTACCTCTTGATCCACCTCCTTTCGAGCCAGGTCATTTTCCCTCGCAAGAATTAAAACCACCTTTTACCACCCTGCTACCTCTAATACTATTGACTCTTTCCTCCAAGACCTTGATTTTTGCGCAACCAAAAGCTGCTTTATAAGTATCTCCTTTCCTGATTTCCCTTGACTCCACCCCCTTTACGATCGAGTTGCCTAGGAAAACCACCTCTGGTTCATTTCCTACAACCTTTTCCTGCTTTGTGTCCCTTCCACCCACCTGCCTCCCCTTGTATACTTCACCTCTTCCCTGATCCCTGTCACCAGCCTCCTCCTGCACCATCCTTGTTACCTTTCCTTTGACCAGCCCCCTTTCTTCCCCTCCAGCCATAAACTGTCTATTTTTTCCTACTTGCTGGCTTTTGCTAATCCCTCTCCTACAAGTCTCAACATACTGCTTCTTGCCTTCCAACACTGCTTGTTCCCTACATACTATTTCATGCTCATTTATCCTTGTTTGCTTCCTGCTGTCTACTATCGCCTTTTCCCTTGCTACTATTTTCCTCTCCTCTATCCTTATTTGCTTCCTAGTGTCTCCTACTGCCTTTTCCCTTTCTACTGTCTACAGCTCCTCTATCATAGTTTTTAATTTTACCACCTCAATCTCTGCCTCTCTTCTCCTGAAGTTCCTTCTGTAGACAAGCTTGCGTTTTGCCTAACTCACCCTTTATGACTTCCAACTCTTCCTCTAACTTCTCTATCCTTATTGCTAAACTACTCTTACCCATCTCATTCCGGACCTTTTCCTCCACCCTTTCAATCCTGTGCGTCATTTCCCTCTCTTTCTTAATCATCAATTCTACAATCTCCCCTTTCCAACTCTCCTCCTTAGCCACTTCCATCCTTATCACTGGCACACTCTCTACAAGGTTCCCCATCAGCATTTCCCAAAGCCAGTTTCCACATTTCACACCTATTTGAATTTCCTTTTCTACTGTTAGTTTACTTTCTGCCGCCACCACCACGTATTCCTTTCCCCGGACACATTCCTCACACCACCACTCATGCTGCCGTAGTGAGCCCAGTTCCTTCTCTCTGATCCCTACTGTTAGTGCAAACTCAGTCGGTGTTGGTTGTTCGTTTCCATGTAGTATCCAATATTGTGTACGAGTAGTGAGATTTATGTTTTTATTCTTTCATCTTATCCAGCAAGTACTGGTATACTATGTTGCTGTATGTTTAGATGATAATGGAGCAAGAATCATTACAATAACTGAACTTTATTTTATGAACAAATACATATAGGGTAAACCCTACAATTGTGTGTTTTAATTGTAAGACTGTGCTATAATCGGTGTAAGGAATACATGTATAAAATTGAACATACACATGCCAGTGACGCCTGCTACACAACACAATGGCTTACGTGTCCAAAAAGAATTTGTGCGTTTATGTAAAAATACGTTCTAAATGCAGTTTTTAAATTACCGTTAGTAATGAATAGTACCAACATGGGATATACACATCATGGGAGATATTAAAAATAAATAATTCTTACGAAACTATGTTTACTTTTTATGAACATTACCTATGATAAATAGTTTAAGATAACTGTATCTATAATTTTCTGGAAAATACAAGGGAATTAATTGATATTTAATATTTCCGGAAGTAAATAAACAAAAAAAATGAACATATATCCATTTAGCCAACATATTCTTTGTAAATATCTGCTGTCGATGTACAACCTGTTAATCTTTAAAGCTCGTTTTGATTGGTCGTATAAGGGCTTTCTTACTGACTTTGTATATACTATATTGTAAACTGTAATGCTATTGTTATTTTAATATGGGAACATTATGTTGTTTGTAGCATTACATCTTCTGTCAAACGGCACATATGACTATTATAGGTATGTTATCACCAACATAATTGTTACTGATGTTTTTATATTAAGTATTCAGTGCTGATTTTTTACTACTTCAAAACTGATTCATAAACAAACCGTTAAATATATTTTACAGAACAGTATTTTCTTAAACATTAGATTATTGTAAAGAGATTACATGAGAAATTAAGAAATCTATACATTTTAGTTACTAGTTCACAGTTTTCTGTTTTTTAGAAACACACATAATTATGTAAATGCGCATGCAAAATAACTATAAAATAAAGCCCAGATTTTAAAGTATTCGTCAATAATTAATATCCCATTGTAAATTTATGACAACATAATAAACAACACTATTTACTTATCAGAACCACACTTACATTCATGATTTAATTATTTTCTATTTAGAATCCTATGTTGCCTAAATATTAATCATTAGTTGTTAAAAGTATGTTTGCTAGCTCATTAAGCATAAGCATATAAGTGAAAAGCGGAAATATGCTCAACTTTCTGGTGCTCAGTGAAAGCGGCAAAAACTATTGCATGACAAAGAAGAAAAAATACAAGGAGCATCTTTGATAAAATTTCTAAATCCAGGGAATGCTCCATCTGCCTCTGTGAAAACTTCAGGTACACTTCTAAGTGAACTACAGTCACATACATTTAACAGTAGTTCTGAAGATTTTTATGAAGCAATATATCCAAAACCAGAACTAACAAGTGATTCATATACTGGCCAATCCGGACCACTTTCTATGTGAGGATTGTTCCAGAACTAAAGTTTATATGAATTGAACAATGTGTAATTTTTCAATAACATGTCCATTGTTAATCTACTTTAATTTCTATCTGTTTTCTTTTATTTTCAGTGAAACAACTACACTTGACAAAAAACAAGATGTTTCTTTGATGGAATGTGCATTTCAAGAGAATACTCCATTAGTCCCTGTGATAACATCATATTCTTATCCAACTCTAAGCAAACTTCCACCATTACAAACATTTATCGGTTCCGAAGATTTTCCTGAAGACATGTCTCCAAAACAAAAATTGGCAGCTGATTCATATGCTTGCCAATCTCACTCACATTATGTGTGAGTACTGTCAGTATTTAAGAATATGCATCGCTAACTTTAGCAATTTAAAATTGTTTATCTACTTTAATATTAAACAATTTTTCTTTGTTTCAGAGAACGAACTCCAATACTCTCGGATTTTGATACAATCCAAAGAACATTTAGTCATCAATCAGTCCCCAACTCGCCAACAACAGATGCACTGGCCGTTATTACAAACAGTTCAACAAACAATATGACAGTGATATTGGCTCATATATGTCTTATATCTCAATATATATTTCAGATAAAGAGTACCCACTTTGGTATAATAAATTACATAGTCCTAGCCCTCACCAGACAACATTAAGTTAATACTGCCATTTTTTGACATTGGCCCTTTCAGCACAAAGCCACAGAAACATACAGGTGGGTCGGGACTGACTGTGTTAATTTCGGGAGGTGATTCCTTACAGGAAACAAAGCAGAAATGTATTTAGGTATCTTTCGATAAAGTGAGAATTGTGGCCAGTATGTATACCGGAAATCTAATCTGAAGTTACATTTCGTCAACTATTTCCAAAACCACGTGAGATTAAGAAAGACAATTACGAGCAGTGTTACAGGACAGGGAGACCTTCACCTGTTATGAGTATGGTGCTAATATCATCCCACCTTCACTACATACTTAGGGTTCATGACCCTTTTTTGCCCATTACTTTCGAAAAACTGAAATGTAATGCACAATTACATATGGAATGTTAATGATAATGTGAAAAACAACAAAAAAGGTCATCTTGCCGGCACTTGCTAAGGCTAACCATTTTCGTGATATCAGCATTTGTACTGTCCAGTGCTCACGAGAAGGCGAGGCTCTGGAATGCGGGCAGGGTGGGTGAGCGGGTGGATGGCTGCAATGTCGCCACCATCGCATCTAACCTGTACTACCAGTACTAAAACTATCAGTTCGCAGGGAGATTTTCTTTTACACGACACGCATACAAACATACTCTATAATGTTGTAGTATACACCTCCATTATTTCTTTTAACAGTTACCTTTAAATTCTCCATTTTAGGCGCCTGTCTGCCTGGTAAGCGAAATGTTTTGCAGTGTTTGAAGTACACACATTTAAAGCAAGCTATTTATTGTACAGATTCGCAATCTGTTCCCGTACGAAAATTAATCACATTTCACAATAGTTATAATTGTTAAAACATCTTTTACATTACCAAAACTAACTTGAAGACTTTCAGTATGGACAAAAACAACATTTTTAAACTGTTTTAACTTAAATTGTTTTACTTAAATACCTGCGAAGCAACCATAGTGACCTGAAAGCAATTTTAATGGCATAAATTTAGGGCAAAAACAGTTAAGATCAGGAATGCATAACTTTAAAATACTCTGAAAGGATACACTCTTACCGCTTACCTCAAACAGTGGATGTTGTTGTTCGGTGATAATTTATTCACTTTGTTGTATGTTGCCAAATTTTTCGTACATCGGTTATGTTTCGACCGCACCTAGCAACACGACGCAGTCTACACGAAAATGATGACAATATCTACAGGCAAGACAACGATGTTCCTACATACTTCATAAAACTGAATAAGACGCCTTACTTTACTGTAGTATCGCCGTCGTAGGCTGCCCTTGAATTATGCAGTTTTTAGACGCGGTTGTCTACGCCGGCGATGGCCATCAAGTGGACCCGTGCCTTCCGCAAGCACAGTGAGGAAGTCATGTCATTACGACCCGAGGCCACCGCTTATGCGAGGCAGAAGGTTTCCTGAGTCGCCACCACTAGCGCTGGTGTCGCCTGGAGTGTCAACGCGAAATAAAACAGCGTTTTTCGAGGTACTGAGTGGACCAATGAAAGACAATAGTGACCTCTGCGCAGGTGCAAATAATTGAAATAATTAATCCTAATTCGTTTTTATTAAAAATGTAACGAGGTAGACTCCTGCTTTGGGAAGGGAACTGTGGGAATTTTGCACTATATAATCCAGGGTAAGCTGCATGCTAATAAAAAAGAAGCAGTTCCTGGACTTGAGATTATGATGAGTATTTTTGCTTAGTTAAGGGGACAGTATGGGAGTCTCGAAACAGTTTAGAGTTTTAATAAATGTTTGCTTAAAATTATGAAAATTTTGTAAGGCTTTCAAGAGATAAACTACGTTCATTTCTTTTTATGGTAATTCTAATGTATGTCTCCAAGTAGATTGCCAAGGAGCTTTAGACTTGTTAACTACCTGGTGAATTGAGAATGTCTGTTTATAAATAAAACGGGCCACTGTTTCCATGTGCGCCCGAAAATGCAATTTAAATGGTTGTAAGAAATTTTTTCAATTTTGCAAAGGTTAAAAATACAATGTATTGCATTTTGGAAAATATATACAAAAATTGCTTTTTACAAAAGCAAATTATTATTCAGGAAAAACATTTTTCTTTTATTCTGCTGCTTTTTATGGAGGAAGAACTGAATGAAGTTAACTTTTTTAATGTAGGTGATCCTTTGTGTTGCCCTTGGCTAATGTGCAGGGCGTCACAAAACAATTTCCTTTGTGTACAGTGTCAGGAATTCTCATGAACTACCTGTTATGTGCAGTTGTAAATCAATAGGTTTGAAATAATGGCGTTTAATCCTTGTTCACACGACTCATGTTCTGTGCTTACTGTTATGCTTTCTATTGTGAACCAAGCTAACTTTCCTTCACAGCAAAACACAGCTATGTAAAAATATGGCAGATCCTGGGAATTGTCTGTCAGCCACAGTCGCAAAAGAATTTAAGTGTCGTGTGCCTACGAAAATAAAAATGAACTAAAAATACCAGTGAATTTCTATTGGTTTATTTCTTTTCTGCACCTGCAAAAAAAAAAAAATTACAGTACTTCAACATTTATTTAGCCTTGCGTGATGCAATCTTTTTTTTACAAACATATGCGGGGCACTTTTATTTTGTTACGGAATGTAGGTAGTAGCTTATAAGCATAAAAAATGTAGAGACAGCACAAAATTGTATTCCGGCATTAATTTCGTAATAATACACAGTAACATTATTTTTTTTCTCCACATTTGGCTGGTATATAGGTTTTGCATGACAAAATTCGTTACAAATTTTATGGTATCTTACACAAATACAAATAATATTTGGAAAGGCATATCTTTTTTAATTCCCTCTGCAAAATACTATCTATTTTATAACGTACGATTATTTTAGTTAAACCCGATGCTTTTGAAGTTATTTTTATGTCATGCGTAACCCAGAATGTGTTCACACTTCAAACATTTTCCTGAATACTGACAGCACAAAACCATTCAAAATTAATATTTTTACTGTGGGTATCAGAATGACATGCTCTAGTTTCGGAAAATTAGGATTTCACACTATTTGTAAATTCGCTTCAAATCAGGAAGTTCGAAGTTATATAACATTTTTATACTCGTACATACAAATAAACATCTCTGTTTTCTGTAAAAGGACGCATTTATACCAATGTGTAATTATTTCTGATGATAATGAAAATTATATTTTAACGACATTTAGCTGTTCAAATAATTGTGCATTATTATATAGATTAATGTTTGTTACATATAACCTACTATTAAAACATGTACAAGTTACATAATGGACAAATAATCGTTTAAGATATGAAACATAAAACTATGGAGTTTTGGTATTTTTAAATTGGTGAGCAAACACACATCTGATATTTTGTTAAATAACAGTTATGGACCCTAGTGGAAAATCTGTGTGTACTGTCACGGCCGTCTCTACAGAAGCTGCGGCACTCTATACAATGATGTGGTCAAGCTTGGCTATGGTGGAAAAGCCAATTTGACCTGCGATGTTACCAGAGTTGCTGAAGTGATGTTTATGTGCCCGACGCCACAGCTCTGCGGTGAGCTAATGAGATGTAGAGCCGTTTCGGGTCGACGGCCTCGGGGGCTCTGGTGAACACTCCGTTACACACGCTGGCGAGGCTGTCGGCCACCTCGCACGCCTTAGTTAATTATAAATAAAACGAACGATGCTTGTTGAGGTAGTTATTACCCGAGACTCGTTATTGTACACACAACTATACAAAAGACACGTGGCCTGAATGGCCCGGAACTGCGAGTGACCACGTGGTCTTTATAATGTGAAACTCTAATGCACTTAACGATTCCCGATAAATAATAACGTCGCTCTCCCCTCGGCTCTATTCAAGTCAAATAATGAAACAGATGAAAATAATGATTTAAATTACGATGGATGACGCTCGATGGCAACTCGATTGATGATGTCTTTGCTAGGGCTTCTGTGGAGCGAGAGAGCTTCACGTCTGGGTCCGTTGAAGTACTGACTAGTACTGGTGGGAAGCGTGGGGCCGGCTTCCTCTACATGAGCGCATCCGATGCCACATGAAGAAACGATGAAACAATATACACTAAAAATGATAATGGGATGAAAGGGACATGAATCAAATTAAGCTAATAGTACATAATTTTCCCGAAAACAATACATAATAAAAAATGATAATACTTATTCTAAATGTTTACATCGTGCCAGCCACAGTATTGCCAAATATCAAACGTCACATGTCTCTGGCTGTGGCTGTGCAGACTGTCTCCAATGGTGATAAAACAAATGATATTAACTATATACACTGATGCTATTAATAAATTCACTGACACTGAATAAATTATAAACACTTATACGCTTGCACTCGTGCCCACAAGCCTGCCGGTGTGGTGCGTCTGGCGTGCAGACAACACTGCGGCAGACTCAGTGGGCACAAAGGACTCGTGAATGCGTGGTTCACATCAACAACAATGCCACAACGTCACGTACTTTTAAAGTTAAAAATACTGTCTGATTATTACTACTTTGTGCTATAAGAATACTGTTAATTTATCCAGACTAGCATAAAATGTCATTTAGCACAGACATACATTTTACAGACCCCATTATTTTCACTTAAACGAATATATGCGGTGCTAGACTTATTTCACTCGTGTATTCGCTATCTTGGCTGTTTATGTCGTAAATATAGGATTAATTTAGCCGAAGGAAGATGGTATCATTAAAGTTCTTTGAGCTTCACATGTGACGCTGTAACGCTAAATCGTTTGTCAACAAAATTTGTCCGGAGTTAGGCCCCAGCCCTCGTATGTTTTTTACACAATATCTTAAATTTTTGGGCTTAACTCTTCAAATACCCACGCTTATATAAGCACCAAGACAAAGCTTATCTTGACCAAAGAGGCACAATAAAAATGGGGGAAAAATATATTACATCAATTTCGAATTAAAAACTCACAAATTTGCAAGAGAGCTGGGGCTGATTAATATGGAAATGTGGTGAATGCATTCTGATAATTATTATCCATTTCAGTGTTATATTGCAAAAAAAATACCTAATTTCAGCTCTTTTCATTGATAATTTTATTGAATGTGCAGTTACACATTGTTTACATATAGCTACAATCGTCTATTTTGTTCGTGCTAGTATAATAATTTAGTTTTAAGTTTCGAGCACTTAAATTTACCAGTCAGTTAAGCAGTTATGAGAATTATGTTGTGGTCGAAAAACCATTAGAAAATTAAAACTTTTTTGTGCATTTCAGAAACCAATATTTAGATGATAACAAAAGCAGCTAATAATGAACTACACTGGTTAACGAGTATCAGCCTGAATAAGTTCAGTGTCATCTGACAAATTCCGTTTGCATTTTGACCTTAGCGATTCTGGTAGTTGTTTCATCACTGTCCCCAAGTCATTCTTGATACTCTTAAAAGTCACATTCTGAATTTCTTTCTTTTTCTGCCACTTTGACAACTGTTTCTGCAGCTCACCGAGTTTCTGGCTCGTTTCCATGTAACTCAAAACATCTGGTGCTCGGTACTCACTAACCAACTGTTTCACTCTTTCATGTTCATTTCGTGCATCATGTTCCTGTTTTTCAACTGTTAGCATTTCAGAGCGAAATTGCTCTATTTGGCGTATATTCAGTAACAAGCTATTTTCAGTTTCATGAAGTTGGTGTTCCATAGTACCCGAGCTGTCCACATGCAATTGCAGTTTCTTTCTGAACTGCACTAACATGATTTTTCTTTTGGGAATCTGCATTTCCTGTTCTTCTAGTCTCTGCAATGCCTATAAACAAAATAAATTTTAATTTTTATGAGTTTAGTTTGTGAATAAATCACAATATAGTATGCAAATGATATGACGATGATGACAGATACAAAGGATACATCAAAAGTGGGGAAGTCTAAGAGAAGTGAATGTCGCAATAAGAGTTTCGCATGGATTGTGGTTTCGTATGGACACGAAGCATGAACGACCAGAAAAAAGAAAGTGCTTGGAAACAATTTTGGAACGTGGTTGAGAGGAACATGTGAAGTTAAGAATACTGACAGAATGAGGAATTAATACGTTTACATTGTCTCTAGATTGTCCCTAGAGACGACAGCTCGCTGGTTGCGCTACGAGCACATCAATACGAACATCAATACGGGTCATCAATACGAACACATGGCATAAACGTCATGGATCAACAAAGTGCCACCCGAGCAGAATGTAACATGCCCACTGTCGTTGGGCAGTACGTGCGGTGTGGCACTTGTCCCTGTATTAGCCTAACTATATGACACCTGCCAAGACAAAGCTCAGAAATGGACAGTTGTAAATCAATATGTTCACTATATGAGGTTTAGACTCGTGTGCCAGAACCACTTGTACATTATTGTTTTGTACTCTTTCCAGTAGTTTGCATGTTATCGACCATAAAATCTTAACAAACAATAAGTGGAATATTTTTGTATCTGTTGTAAGAGTAAGTGCTAAATTCGCAAGCATATTTCTGTGGGCGAGAAAGAGAGAGAGAGAGAGAGAGAGAGAGAGAGAGAGAGAGTAGTTTAATACCAGGTAATTCTATGATATTAAGTAATTCCATGATAGTTTCAAAGTAAACTGCCACAGTGCTCCCAGGATACATGTTAGTTTGAGCTTCCGACACTAGATAGTAGAGGATTCCTTAAGTTTGCAAGGAAAAATACATTATTTAATTTTTACAAACTATTAGTTTGTAGAACTATAGTAAAACTGTGTTATTGAAGTGTGTTATATATGTTTTAACAATGGGCTAGCACATAAATAATTTCAACTGTGCAATTACCATAATGCAACCAGTTAGATGTGTTTGATTTATCATGTAAAATTTTGGTATGCATGTATCTGACGCTGTCCCTCGTTCGTCACTCGCGATTCCAGGTCCACTGCCGTACCAGGTGCCTGCTTGAGAGTGCAAAACGGATCACACTGCACCACACCGCTGACCGACGGCCATACGGTAAATAAGGAACATGGCCGGAATTCGTGACGAACATAAAATAACTTTTGAAGGGCTCTATACACTCAATAAAAGGATTTATTCAATTATGTAAAGACAGGTATAGCTACCATAATCAGAATATTTCTCAGTGTAACCTGCAAAGTGACACTAACTGGACATTGGTGGTTAACAATAGAATTGCATTATTAAGATGCAGTGATGTGCTAACCATAGCATGTATTTGCATGTGTGCAGGCAAGGAAGCAAGTGACACTTAAGTTAAGTAGGACATCATTTACTGAGTTAATTATAATTATTTTTCCCAAAATGACAAATTGGTTGGTAATAATTTATTTTATCGGTAATTTTTCATAAACTGACTTTAAAGTAATAGCCAGCAGCCCAGATGCACCATCATGGCAGCGAACTCTCCGAATAATGATGTCACACTGCCAGGACTGTGAAGAGTGTTAGAGGAAAGTACACTCCATATTTTTACCCAAAATCGTAACTACAAAACAACTTAATCTAAAAAAGGGGAATATAAAAATAACTAACTGTTTTTAAGACCTTCGGGTATGTCTACCCAAAACACTTTTTCAGCATCAACTTGCCAAATGACCAATATGTACATATGCCATCTTATGAACATAGTTTTATTATTTTGTTTAATTAAGCCTAGAGAAATTGTGTTTTATTTATAATTTTGCAAAAGAATGAGGAATACAGTTTTTCACATGGCAATATTTACATTGCTCTATTGAACTAGTACCAACCTGGATAAGGTAATTATGCATTTTGTATGTTTAATTTGAAGCACTCTTTGTAAATGTCTTTTAAAGGTTTAATTATTTGTAGGTCTCTTTCTCTTTATATTAGTCATCGCATAGTTTCAATTTTTTTTTGGTGCTATCCGAGGCTGTCTTCAGCCCGGGCTGATGCCATGATGGACACAATGTATACGGGTGTGAACGAGAGCGATTGTACGGTTTGCCACTTCCGAGCTAGAAAATTTTCGTTATAATAATTTAGAATATAAAAGTCATTGTAAGGTATAGAACCTTAATGTATCTCTTTCATTGCCGGGGGGTAGTGCCCCCTCATCCCTGCAGGGTAATGCACCAGTGGGACTTAACCCATAAAATTCACTGAATTCGGTTCTCGGTTCAAGTGTTGGATGTCAGTATGCTGCAGCTACTGGACTATTGTAGTGCCTCTGCAGAGAGCGTACCTTTTGAGCGATACATTAAATGCATGTGAAGCGAACTTCCTGTGTTATGTTTCACGTTGTTAGCCATGTCGCGACTGTGTTGGGTAATGTGCCCTATTACAACTTTCCTGTAAACTTCATGCACCTAATGTCCATGTGTTCGGCAGTTTGATAGACGGGTGAAATTGTCTATAACAACCTCGCCAGGGTTTACTCGTGTTTTAAGGGTGCCAATACCCTCGCTGTATAAGGACAGGTTACAATCATCATCTCAGTTGCTGAGTGCTACACCACTGTGGCACTAAGGGAAACTCCAGGCCGAGCCACATGGGCGAACAGTCCACTGTCTACTGTTACTTCATGCTCTACGACTACCAGCACCCAGGTATCTTGGTAAATGTTCTGTTCCCCCACATCTCTTTCCTCCGGTTCAACAATGTATTGTAACTGAAACTAATACCTTTGTCCGAATCCTTGATCTCCCATCAGTACTTAAGCTCACGATATTTTCCCTGACTTACAGATGTCATATCTTTAATATTATTTACATATTTATTTAAACAGCTTTGTATATAATCAGTACGAGTTTATGTAAGTGATGAAATGAGGATACATCGATGTGCTATGTATTTATTCAAATACACATGCCAACATTAATACAAAAATATTTTAGTAAACAGCATTAATGCATATGATATAACATACGTTTTAATATTTTAAAAACTGTTTTGAAAAATAATCTAAGTGCATTTGAATAACTGGTTTGGTCCCAATATAAGAAACTTCCAATAGACAATAATGCTAGGCGGCTTGATTAGATATTCGGTAAATATGGGGATTCATATGGCAGTGAGATAATATAATGTTGAAAACAAGTGTAATAAAAATAAAATAGCAGCTGCTATCACTGCATAGCTATCGTATATCTCGGAATAACCAGATATTGGCAAAAATATAGTTTTAAAATGCCAGAATGTTATTAACCATATTTTAAAGAGGACGGTTGTGAATAATCAGATGCCAGTACTTAAAATGAAATAGTAAAAACTGGCAATAATACCGCGGAGTAGCTTTTACAGTATCATGGACTTACCTGATATCACAGAGTTAACACACATTGATTACCCAATTTGTATTAAAATTATTCAAATAAAAAAAAACATTTTTGTTTTTATTATGTAAGATGTTTCACTCACCAATAGAAACAAGAGTATACATACCTATATGATAATATCACTAACTCACCTCAGTTAATATGTAGGGTAAGCTCAGGTAACTCCATGATACTAAACTTTTATTATTAAAGTTTTCGACAAATAGTCTAATGTAACACAAAAATTACTGATTATTCGAGTGCTACTTACAGATTATGGTTTGACATTAACCCTCCCAGAAGAATGAGCCAGTTTCCAGAAAAGATGTGACGAATTTTCATGAAATAAAAATTAATGAATTATTATGTTGTATTATATTTTTCAAGTGCAAACTAAAGAACATGTATAAAACCAACGTGCTCTTTAGACCTATGCATATTAAAAAAAAAAAGGTTTGAAAATTTGTACTGCCATGTTAGTACCGTTTCACCTTACGTCTTTGGTATTTCAACTCCCCGAGGTGGCTGTCTCTATACTCGGCTCAGCTTGCCTCCCGTTTCCTCCCCTGATGGCCCACCCTTGTTTTCACCTCCTTGTGCATCATAATTTTTTTTTTTTTGTAAAGTGGGCAAGTTAATATAAGTCGTTGCACACTCTATGCCAAGTCTACGACTATTCCTCGTCGGGTCGACGCCTGCTGCATCTGCGAGAAGATTTGCAATATGTCATAAATTGTCAATTTACCCGTCCTTGGGACGTGGGTGTATATGAGGCACTTTTAATTCGTTGTGTGTGCAGTCGTAATGTGGAGGAACATGAAACGGTGAGTTGTGGATGCAGTTTTGTCTTTTAGGTCTTTTTGAGTGTTTTTAATAATTGTGTGGCGTAACTTTATATAGTGTTGGGTATGCAGTGAGTTAGTCTTTTTTAAAATTTGGTTTTGGTTCAATTAATTTTTAACTTTGCTGCGTGCTTAATTTTGTTTTAACGTGTAGTGTTTAGTGTTGTCTGCTGCCCAATTTTACCTTAAAGTCTAATAGTTTTTTATGCGTGTCCACGACTCACGCATTGGGTGTAAATAAGTAACCTTTTAAACGTGGTTGTCCTTTTTTCTTTTAATCGATTGGTGTTTTTATGGGTCTTTGGACTGCTTCCATCATTTTCTAATTAAATGTGCATTTTTGTTACATTTTATAAATGTATATTTTAAATAAAGGATGCTTTACTGGGCTTCTTAGGCTGCCCTACTTTGGTTAAATGCGCCATTAATAATCTCTAGTCAACTTTATTGGCATTTGAACTATTTTAAAAATATTGTCTATAATTTTATTCAACTATTTAATGTGCGTTTGATAATGCCAATTTTGAGTGAGGAACTTATGTAATATTTTTATGTTTGTAATTTATTGTGTCATAATTTTCTAAATTGTTGTATGATTCTTTTGGGTCTTTAAAGTTTTGGTGATCAACAATTTTATATAAATCAATATGATGCTGCCAATTTATGTAAATTTTGGATCAAAATATACAGTTTAACTTTGTTTGTCAAAAATTATTCGTGCTTCGGCACAGTGCAAAGCATTTTAATGGAAGAACATTTTTGAGAATAAGCAAAAACATGCACAATCTGATCCAAAGTACTAGGACCCCCACGTGAAACTGTAATTCCCCATAGTATTATGAGAGGACCAAGCCCTTCCATGGAAAGCACTCCCACACTGTCACTCCACCTCCGCAAAATTTCACTGTGGGCACTCTACAGGTTGGCATGTAGCGTTTACTTGGTGTTTGTCACACCTAAACTCTCCCATCGGACTACCACATATTACAGTGTAATTTATCACTCCAAATCAAGCATCTTCAGTCATCCACATTCCAGTGGCGGCACTCTATACACCATCGAATGCGGCGCTTCACGCTTACAGGTGAAATATGCGGTTTATCGGCAGGTGCCTGATCATTTGAATCCGAGTCCTCGTAACTCATGTTGCACAGCTATTGTGCTAGCTGCACAGTTAGTGGCACTGCGAAATTTACGGGCGATGGTATCACTTGGTGATGTGTGATGTTCCCATACCACCTTCTTCAATGCTCGACATTCCCTGTCGATCAACACGCGTAGCCTGTCGGTCGTGGTTCTGTTCTAATTGTGACTTCCAGTTCCCACTTTACAATCACATCTCCGATGATCGACTTGGGCAACTTGAGAAGGACAGAAATAGCCCTGATTTATTGCTTACTGATGTGGCAAACAATAACTACACCGTGTTTGAAGTTACAGATCTCTGTTGCTCCACCCATTCTGCCAGTATTGCATATTCCTTTTACTAGCAGCAGTGGCAGTCGTAGTGACATCTGACATCTATGTACTAGTTTACATCTACATATGTGTGCCTGGATTCTTTAGATTAATTCGTGTAATTAAAATCTGTACATTTTTATATGCCTGTTTGCATGCTGCAGTGGTTGGTACAGTTGACACTCACTCTTCGGTCAAATGTTTGATTCTCGGGTTTTTCGAAGGAGGTGGGGCTGGTATGGGGTAGACACAACCTCGCAATGACTATTGGGAAGCTGCCTGAATACGAACAAATAATGGTCTCAGTCAAGAATGTCGGTTATACTGGCTGAGGGGTGCATTTTGCTGATCACACATCGCACTTGTACTTTACCCATTGTGCAGTAACAGCCCAGTAAACGATTATCGCCTACGTCAAATATACCACAAGATTATTATTAAATTTTCTGCGACTTTTGGCAAAGTATGTTACTATAGCAACTGTGTATTTTTTAATGCTGCAACATTTTAGCAGGCTTTGCTAGGGTCCAACCCGAAGCTCTGTTAAATTAGTCAGGCATCTGTGGACGCATTGGCTAGTTAGACTTTCGAACCACTCTAGGACTCCATCGCTCTTCTTTTATAATGTAGCTGTAATCGTAGCATATGTTCTTTTTGGAATCTTCAATGAATTAATTTTAGCCAGGTTATACGACCTCCTCCCACCAGCTCATACACCTGTAAGTATTACATCATTTTATTTTAAAATTCCATTTCAACATAAAAGGTTCGAGAATCAGACAGAGAAGCACTAAATCAATTTTATTGCGGAGAATAAAATATTTTAGCTGGCTCATATACTTTGTACGTTTTGTCTGCAGTGGAAGGCCATAGAAGGGAAATCAAGATAAAAAATAATGTGGAAACTTGGAATGCTTATGGTCATCATAGAAAGAACTTACTGCGAAATGAAGGAAAATACATCGGCCCTAAAATTAAATGCTTGTCCGTTTGATACATGGTTCTAGGCAATTTTACAAATCGTTATATTAATAAAATGCTAAAAATGTGATATGTAGTTTATCTTACATTTTGCAAAAGCTGAGAAGAACCAGTTTTAAAGATATCGTAAATAATTTACAAGTAAAAAGGGCACTATTATATTACAATATAAGGTTTATTAGACATACTAAATCTTAACATTATCCTTGAAGTCTGAAAAGGTTTTCTTGGGAAAAATGGGTATTTGAAATTGATCGTGTCCAAGATTGAGGACAGGCATTTGACCTTTTTCTGAAGAAATGTAGGAAAGCTATCATGTAATTTCACAATTTGTGCTTTTTCTGTATGTGGTAAATTTTCTAACAGTTTCTTAGATTGTATAGTTATGGAACTCTTTACTGACTTTTTATCGTCACAGCGAAAGTTTCATTGTACTGAAGAAGCCGACACTGTCTTCAATGAAATCAGAATTTGCTTCTGTGAGTGCCCCGCCCTCGCCAGACATGACTCAACTCGGCAACTGTACCTACAGATCTATGCTAACAAAAAAAAAACATTGATGTTGTGCTATATAAACGATACTGGATGATAAACGAATCCTAGACTAGTGGTGCAAAGTTCGAGCCAATTGAGCGATGTTACGAGGTTAATAAAGTGAGTACTTTGCTATTAACTGTGCTTTTAAGAGGTACTGCGCCTACCTGGAATACCTATGCTTTGCTCTGACGATTGATGGGTTTTGTGGAGTGAATAATGCAGGAAACTGACTTACTAGGCAATGTTATTACAAACTTACAGCTTCTTGGTCGATCATGTTCCAGGCACAGACAGCTTCTAGGTCGATCATGTTCCAGGCACAGAACCAGCTGGTTGACGTCCTCTCCTGGCCGCTGTGTAAACTAATGTAGCTGTTGACGTGGCTGAATGGGATACAATTGTACAACCAACTGTGCAGGGAATATTGATCCGAATCAGATTAGGTGAGCTGACCCCGATCCTGCTGAGCCCGACCCGGAGCTTGATATCATGCACTGCGGTGTAATAGACAGCACATTCGGTTTCTGTGGATGAGTGCCGCCACCGCAATATGTTGACAAACAAGCTGTGGCCCACTGACGAGTGACTGTCAACTGCTTGGAGACATGTCCTGCTAGCAACATGGATATGCGAAATCTGTTTGTACTGCTTGAATAATGTGCAATGATAATGTAATACAACTATGCTACTCGTGCTGGCTATCCAGCTACGAAGAAGACATTCCACATCATCGTACAAAAATGGTATTGGTTCGGTATCTCAAATGATGTGCGTAGTAGGCGTGACTGAATTAATAACTTCGAGTTTTGCTGGTAGGATGGGACACAACAGCCACACTTACCTACAGAGCCTTTTGACGCTTTAGCGATGAATGTAATGGGAATGTATGTACATACCGCATAGGGGAGAATGTTTTTCGTAGTGGCTACCAATCTATTCTTGTGTTTGGTTGAAGCTCAACCTGTGCCCAGAGTAAGAACTCTGCAAGAGTATTAGGTTATGAGTATTTTCCAGACCCTGTCTATCCATGCATTTTACTGAATGATAACGGCATGCAGTTTGCAGCAAATGGTTGCGCTACCTATACTTAATATACATATATGTATTTCTGAACAACCTGGTACATCACAAGTTACCATAAACATAGGGCACAGACGAAAAGAAAGAGGTTTAAGTTAAAAGTAAGTGTTTTACATTTCATGATCATGCACATAAAGTTTAAAGGAAACAGGACTTTCTGATTATCATCGGCTCGGAATCACTTGTACAGGCTCTATGATAAATTCTAAGCCCTGCCATGTGTTGGGTGGGTATCATCATTTCGGTTTTCTTGTTCCTCGCTGCATGGCCCCCTGGGCACGGCAGTTACATGTTTTATTAAAATGTTTATTTTTGAGGACAAAAATGTATGCACATGATGTTATTTTTATTTGCATATAACAATATTTCGTTTTAATTTGTAAATTAGTTTCAAGACTTAATGTCTCGTCAATAGTGGGAACATTAGAGGCGGAGCTGTTTGCTCGGACAATCAAGAGTGAGGAATTAACCAGGTTTATATTTTTGAACCATTCTGGAATTCGCCTAGTGTGATCTCTGAATACCTTGTAATGCCAGGAATTCAAAGTAGAGTTTCCTAATACCATTCGAGGCCAAAATTAGTATGGTTAGACTAGGAGCGAAACATGGTCTTCGTAATGCGAGCCCAGTGTGTTACCACTGCGGCTCCTCGCTCGGTCTCAACTCAAAGGTATTACTTTATACAGATGGTAAAAGGATCGTAAATGGGCATTTTGTGAGGGAATGTATGGTCTCTTAGGTTAAAATTATAAGAGATCTTGAAAGTTGACAAGTGAAAAGAACATTTCTGAAAGCATGCCTTGTTACATATATTTGGTACCTACATCGACGCAAGCATTAGTCATATTTACACATATGCAGATCAAGCTGAGCATCTGTCCCGTCAACCATCCAGAGTGCATTTGAGTTGTTCGCAGAAATTCTGCCAAAAATTTTGAACTCGGGCCGTTTTTCTGGCGTGGGACGCGATAATATTTTCTAGAGAGCCACTTTTCAACGGGTCCACGGTGGTGTAGTGGTTAGAATACTCGCCTTCCACCTAGGCGAATCAGATTCGATTCTCGTCGGGGTCGCTCCCGGAGTTTGGCATGTGGGAATGGTATGTGGTAATCGTGCCACACAATGCCACTGGTCGGCAGGTTTTCTCGGGGATTTCCCATTTCCCCCGCCCCTTCATTCCGGCGCTGCTCCATACTCATCTCGCTTCACCCTCATCGACTCTCAAGACCTTGATGTTTAGAGCCGCCGAAATCTCTCCCTCCACATTCTCTCACTTTCTCACGTGTTATCATGTTAATGATTACATGAATTGTCAATGTATCGAATAGTCAATTTATGTATTGAAAGTAAACTAATAGGTCGAAAAATTAATTTCACTAAGCAATTATTTGCATACGAGTAGTTTAGAACATTTCGATGGGTGGCAACAATAAATAAGTTAATTTTTGAAAAATGAAAAGAAAATACTACAATTTCTTATGAATTGATGTGTGTACCCGAGTGCTTTCACCAAAAGATATTTGAAGTATCTCTTATATCTGACCACTGTAAAGAATTTAGGCTCCAATTTTGCAGGGTCTTATAAATTCATTTAAAAACAACTGATCTGGTCTTTCAATTTACACCCAGTCAAACACCAAAACAAATCTTCAGCGAAAGCTTGTTTCGAATGATGAGCGCGTTGAAGATGTGGATAATCTGTTGACACATGAACATCAGTAAGTTAATTCAACTGAGTCTGATGGTCGGCATGATCTACATAGAATGATGGCAGCAACATGCCATATGTGCAATTTCGAGCAGAGACAACTGTGTAAAATTTGTTATAAACACCTGCTCAGAGCTGATCTGCTGTATATCGACGTCTACATCGCGAAGGTGCTGGCGCATGTCCTCCAGGAACGGCATCTCAGTGTGCAGGGAATTCAGTTTCCGCAGGAGAGTATTTCTGAACAGGTGGAGTAGCACGGCCTGCTGATCGAACTTCTTCAACTGTGCGCTTAGGAAATTAAAAAAAGTTTCGCTGCTGATTTTACCAGTTATGGGGTTGGTCCCTTCTTTCACCACAGTTTCTTCAAACATGTCGCCCAGTAAACTTATTTCCTGCGGAAAAAAAAATGTAGAACATTATTCTTTCGTGTTAAATATTTACTTTGGACCAATGTTGCATATTTTGAATAGTACGTGGTGCAATAATACATTTATGGAATACAATTATTAAGCAGTTAAAAATATGCTTACTTTTCTGTATTAAGGCAAGATCAGTCATTTATGCTCAATACGAATCAAACACTTAGGAAAATTTCTGCTTCACAAAAAAAAAAGTCGCAAAACACATAGCAATGCTCATTAGAAAGTATATTCCCAATCCACAGGGGATCGAAAAAGGGCCAGGCTTATAATCCTTGCATCAATTATTCAGTGATCCAAAAATAATTTGTGATATAATTATGGTGTTAAACGTGTGCACAGCACTATATTTGAGGTTTTTGCAAGGTGACTGGAGAAATACCGAAAAACTTATAGTAATGTAAACCTTAGTAAATTTAATTTTTGTGCATGAAGACAAGACAGAGATAGAATGGGTGAGGGACTCAGAAGACACTAATTAAATACCCGCACTTACATTTGCCTCGAATGAAGATGGGAAACAACTCGGGGAAACTGTCCTTAGTGCTGTAAGTTGGAATCGAAATGTGAAATGGTTTAAACATTGCACTACCTGAAAATTGCTGGCGTGAGTAAGGCAAATATGGAAGATATTAGATCGAATAACGAAGGTGAGTTTATTTACCATAATACGGGAAAGAAGAACTCATTGCCATGTGTCTGAATGTGCGTTGTTTGGTGGCCAGAGGTACCCATAGTTTCCACCAGAACGTAGAAGTACAGTGGCTTCTAATGGAACACTGCGCTCGACTGTATAAAATGCAGAGTTCATTAAAAAGTAGTCCACTCTGCCAAAATTGTTAGAAAAGTACGGTTAAAGTAGCATATGAAATAATCAAGCATATTATATTATGTGATGCTAAAAAATATTTTGCAAAAGTTTACAAACAGTTTAAAAAAAAACATAATAATAACAATACCAGCATATTTTTTTATCAACTTTTAAGTATAACACCATTCTGGATGCTTCAGTAAACACATTTTGCACAAAAACCTTCATCAAGCAAGGTCCTTATAATTATTACTCTGATTATATGTAATAAAAATTAGGAATAATGTTTACAAATATTTTAAATACCTGAATTTATGCTTATCCATTTCAGTTATAGAAATGGTAACTTTTCGTTATTTAATTTATGAATTATTAAAAATACTTAAGAACATCAATACTAATCTTGATTACACAAAAACAGAGTAATTATTACGATGAACTTGTTTGATGAAGGTTTCGTGCAAAATATTCTTTCTGAAGCATTAAAAATGGAAATATGCTTAAATTTTAATAAACTAAATAATTCATTATAATTTTTAATATTAAAAAAGTAAGTTATACCATGCATTCTCTAGTGTTTCGTAATACAAATGCCTTCTTCTTTAATACGCAACTAAAATCGTGCTCTTCTGTAATTTCTGGTGGAGTCTGTACTGCTCTTGAATGATCTCTGCATGTTTTGCAGTCGGGTGAAATGCTCCATCGGACGCCTTTCTACTTATACCATATAACATGGTAAGGGAACAAATTACAGCCGACACTTTGAAGTTCCGCATTGATGAAAGTTCATTTATAGAAAATATATGTACGCTGTGTGGCCAGGTGTCACCGCACCCCACTACTTTGGTGCCAAGGGGGCCAGCCATGCAATTGACAAGATGTCGAACCTCTCACTGCTGTTATTAAGCTGCGTACACACTATGCCACACTTCGTCATTTGGCATGCTATCTGGAACAGAGTGCAGAATTCCTCCGTTGGCATTGCAGTTGGCATTCAGTCGTGATCATGATGAACGAGAGTTCGCTAGCTGTTGCTGCTGTAGCTGTAGTTGCAGTTATTATCGCTGAAAGTGAAGTGCGTCGTGAACCGGGGCAACGTAGATTTTAGGTTCGTCCGAGCCTTCAGAGTAGAGCCCGGTATGGGAGGAGTGAATTAATAAAATATTTAATTATGGATGATGACCACGAATTAAATCTAGAATACCGATGTGGAGGTGGTTACAGGAATTCTTTTCCTGATGCCCTGTAGTGATTTTGAGATCCTCTTCACATTGGCTGGGCCAATAATAACCAGAGAAAACACTTCGTTCAGGCATTCACTTATGTACATGTTTAAGATTTCAAAGCAAGCCATTTAAAAATTCATCCCAGAAGTTTGTGCTACTTTGATCAGCGCCCTGCAAGATTATATCAAAGTTAGAAACTAAATCACTCATTATTTTTAATAATGTTTTATTCAAGTATGTAAAGAAAATGGAAAGTAATGGCAAATTAAAGAAAGTCTGTTTTTTTTGCACAAAAACTTAGCAAAGTAAATATATAGCATTCGAAATATATGAATCAGACTCAAAGGTCCATCAGGATGGTATCGATGGAATCACTGCCATTGCTTTCTGTGTCGTAGCATGAACTTCCTCTCGAGGCAGGGCTTATCGACGGATATTTATATGGCTCGGTGGACTTATGCCCAATGTAAGTAGGGCCAGGTATGGGAACTGAGTAAGTGTTAGGAAAGGGGTTTGTCATGGTAAACACAAAGCACCTGTGGTGAAGATGGCTGTTGATAACAGGTAGTAGACGGTTTGTCATACTTTCCCATCTCAGCGTTGAATAAAACGTTGCTGATTAGCTGTTTCGTAATTAGTTTATCGTAAGACGATGAGAGGTCCCTTATACCCATACCAACTTGCTCTCCAAACAAGTATACTGGTCTCTCACTGTCGTACCAGCTGACTGTATCTCTCCCGTAATACCAAGAGCTTCTTTTGTTTCCGATATTTTCGTTCGTTTCGATCTGAAGCCTTGAAGTTGCGTTGACGATTTAAGCTGTCGTTTATTTCGTGTAGCACTCGATGTTGATTGTGTTCCAGGAGATGTGTCTTCTGATGGCCCTAGTCGGTGGTCCACATTGTCTTCAACAGCTGGAGTACTTTCGTTGGCCTCGAAACTTGTTAGGTCCTGAAATAAAGTATGTATTATTAAATAACAATACAAAATAAACAAAATGCGAGTAGATACTCTACTAAAATGAAAGAGTCAGTCATGCACCACAGCTACAAAAGTGAATTTACCAAAAATAAGTATGACTGTAAATGGAATGAAATTGTAATATGAATAATAGTTAATAATATATTTAAGTAAAAAAAATGGTTGCCTGTAAAGTCGGTTTTACGGGCGAAGATTTTACGTGACAACGTAGTGCTGCGCGCGNATACTAAAATGAAAGGTTCTGTCATGCAGCACAGCTACAAAAGTGAATTTACCAAAAATAAGTATGACTGTAAATGGAATGAAATTTTAATATGAATAATAGTTAATAATATATTTAAGTAAAAAAAAGTACGACAATTTGTAATTGCAATAAGTCCCCATTTAACGACGCTAGGCGGTCCCTCTAAAACACGTAGTGTAGCAAAATGACGTAAAATTATTAATTAATTAAAAAAAGAGGGATAGGCATATGTGTACCACAGATATTTAAAAAAAACTATGCAATTAAAAATATAACAAAACATATGTTTATCATTTAATTATATGATTTGGAAATTTATTAATTTACGTTTGAGATATATCACACTTCGTCTCTTTTCATGGTGGAGGTCTTGAAACCGATTNCGACAATTTGTAATTGCAATAAGTCCCCATTTAACGACGCTAGGCGGTCCCTCTAAAACACGTAGTGTAGAAAAATGACGTAAAATTATTAATTAATTAAAAAAAGAGGGATAGGCATATGTGTACCACAGATATTAAAAAAAACTATGCAATTAAAAATATAACAAAACATATGTTTATCATTTAATTATATGATTTGGAAATTTATTANTTAAAAAAAACTATGCAATTAAAAATATAACAAAACATATGTTTATCATTTAATTATATGATTTGGAAATTTATTAATTTACGTTTGAGATATATCACACTTCGTCTCTTTTCATGGTGGAGGTCTTGAAACCGATTAAAAGTATAACAGAATCGTGAAACGCATGAAAAAAATCCTTGGATGATTAATTGAATTAATTTGTGAAAAAGGTTCATGAGTGACACCCAAACCCAGTCTACAACTTTTCGGGAAGAAACTTTTGGCTGGTCTAGAAACTGTGTGCTACACAGAAAAGTTGGACTCTGTTACCATTTCTTTATATTTATATACGTAGTTGTATAGAAAACATGATAATGTAATGTTTATAATCGAGAGCATTGTCACTAGGATATGCGTGACATCATTAAACGATATTAGGTTCATAAACTTGTTTCCATGTAACTCTAAAAGTCGCTAAACGAAGCGTCGTTAAACGAGGACGTACTTTATGACTTGTCATTGATAATATTATGTGTTTTTATGATGTTACAAATTCTCCAAAATTATTTTGAGTGGAAACTACTTGCTTAGCAGTTCAATAGATTAAATTTTCCGAATTTTGTCAGCGCTTTTGACGGAAAGCATATAGATATAAAGCGTCAGAGAACAGTGGAACCGAGTATTTTAATTGTCATGGCTTCTTCAGCATCGTACTGTTTGCAGCTGTTGACGCTAACTACAGATTCACCTACGATAACGTTGGTTGTCAAGGAAGAATATCAGACGGCGGCGTATTCAGCGAAACGAATTACAAGCAAAGTTTGGACGGCAACACTATGTACCTCCCGAGCCCGTGTCCGCTTCCTGGAAGAAACCATTGCACACCTTTCCGTTTTCGTTGCAGATGACCCATTTCCTCTCTCATGCAATGTTATGGAGCCGTTTCCCAGAGCACAATATAAGGGTTATTGAAAAGAGTTTTCAATTACCGCTTAAGCAGAGTACGTAAGGTGTCTGAGAATACATTAGGTATGATAGGCTCTGTCTTTCGCGTACTTAAGAAACCGATAATACTAAAACCATAAGTAGCAAAAAAAAAAAAAAAAAAAAAAAAAAAAANCATTTTTTTTTTTTTTTTTTTTTTTTTAAAGAAAACGCGGGTTTAGAGCAATTTACAATCCCGTTAGGATATTCGATACTAACTGCGCGGTTACAAGGTGAAAATCATCCAGGAATATGGATATAAGCCTCTTCTACGGAATGGCTTCTCGAAATTCTCAGAATGTCAAGTAAAAGTTCGGTAGATGACCAGACTGTACAAAATGATTTTGTAGAGTATTATTTAACTCCGTGGCTTTTCAAGAAAACAGATAATGAACATTAACTTTGGCATGTGAATCGTCTATGATTTTTTCTGAGGTGATAGCTTAGAGTGGAGTGGAGAGATTTGGGCGGCTCTTAACATCGAAACATTGAAAGCCGATGAGGGTGATTTGAGGTGAGTGTGGAGTAGTGCCGGAATGAAAGGGTGGGGGAAACGAGAGATCCCCGAGAAAACCCGCTGATCAGCGGCATCGTTCGGCACGATTCCCACATGCGAAAATCCGGGAGTGACCCGGCCGGGGATTGAACCCGGTTGGCCTTGGTGGGAGGCGAGCAGGCTAACCGCGCAGTTTAAAGACTACATTTAGAACTACTACATTTTTGCATACCTATGTGAATATTGGACGATCTAATTACGTATTCTTAAATATTAAAAACTTAATGATTACTTAAATACTACACAATAACAATTACCTAACATACCAGAAGGTTCTACTGTAATAGAAAATCTAGTTATATGTATGTTGTCATCAGTATTCTGAATGGTTCATACCTGTGTGCTTGCTGTATCTATTATTCATCTTGGGCGATTTCTGTCCTTCAGGAACAGCATACTTTGGTAGCCGAACCATTTGCTTCGGTAAACTTCTTCCGTCCCCGTGCCAGATTTTACACTAGGCCTGTCTTTTCCTTTGTTTCCCCTTCGCGTGAAAAATGGCAAACTAAATTCTTTAATTTTCGGCTCACCTCCTGTTTACCCAAACCAAAACTCACCGCCATTTTCTTCAGGGCATCTTGCATTTTGTTTTTATCCGTATAATCTCTCAAACGGCAGTCCCACAGAACAGGCAGAGTACGGTGCATATCTAGTAACTGAAGTACTTGTTCACTAGTTAGCTCAATAGCGCGAGTTGAAGCTACGGCAATGCGCACGGGAGTGTTGAACCTTAACTGGAAGCCGGCCGGCCGGCACATCCCCACTACCGTTGTCAGCTGCCTTTCTTAGAAGTAGATCGACACTCGTCGGGTCCGTGATGGCAAGCCGTCTGGCATAATTTTGCCAAATGGCACAAGCCTGCCAACACGTCCACGTCACGTTTGGCTTTGTCATCTGGCATAGTGTGGACGCGGCTTAATAGTGTTAACCATTCGGGGTAGGTTCTCCTTTAAGCTCTTGTGCACAGATGGTGGAATTTGTTACTATCTGGACATGACATTCAAACTATTCTCCAGCCACTCTCTCTAAGGTGTTCTATTGGGTTCAGCAGTGGCATAACAAATTGAAGGGGTTAGGGAGCAGGGTATACGTTGACCGGCTTTAAATGTAGTGAAGGGCGCCAGAATGAGAGCAAATTGGCACCCAAACCGTTCTTGTTCATCAAAATGCGTTGATATATTGTATACAATATCTAACGAATTATCATAATGTAGGCTATTTATGTTCCTTACATAGGTACCTACATCTTCGCTTGTGGGTTATAGACTTTTCTGACCTTGTATATTTTATGTTGCATGTGATTTAGGTTTTAATATCTCTAAAATATGAAATTTACAATAGGAGCAAAAATGCTTTGAGGCTCCCGCCTTCCTGGCGCTTGAACTACGTAGCAGTGTGTTTGAAGTACAGGTTTTTCCAAGAAACTATTAAAAGTGCTGATCTATATCACTACACGCCAATTCAGAGCCTTGCGCTTAGCGGGGATGGCGCACTTGATGCACATGGCAGTGTCGCCCTTATCGCCCCCGCGCTTCTCGGCCTCAAACGCGGAAAAGAGCTCCAGGTAGGCGGGAGCCTTAAGAGAGGCGCCTAAAGGGTTGCTCCCCCCTAAGTTGAGTATGTTGTTTCGCCAATGGACCGATCAAGTCGACGCTTTGAGCTTGCCAGTTAAGAGTCCACCTGGATGTCTTCAGACCGCGAGGCAGCTGACCTTGCCTTACGGAGAAGAGAATTATGCTAATACATGAACGGGCTTATTCAAGACTGTTGTCACATTTTGGAGAACATGTAATTATCCAACATATTAATAACTCCATCACTTAAAGCAGTGTTTTTCAACCTGGGGGTCGCGAACCCCAGGGGGGTCGCAAAGCCTTGCTCGGGGGGTCACGGTCGCAAGCCTAGTAAAAGAAAAAGGCAAGGGTTAAAGGTCGTACACTACAATAAAAAACTGCAATTTTAGTGAGAAGGCTGTGCCTGTTTATTTTTTAATAATTTGTCGAATCGTGGTTTTATTTTTAAGACGCATATAATCAAATCATTTTCTAATTGGAGCTTATTTCTCTTTTTAGTTTTTATGTTCACCATTGAAGAGAACGTTAGTTCACATAGGTAGGAAGTGGCGAATTGCACTAATATTTTTATAGCTTCCCTAGCCAGCTCTGGATATTCTTGTTTTCTCTTCATCCATAAAACGTCAATATTTTGGGAATGAAATGCCATTTTAAGCGTGCCGTCAGCATCTAAATCTATACGATTTTCTTTCATATTTGTGGTTAGATCAGCCAATTGCACTGACATATCCAAGAAAGGATTTAGAGTCCATCTATGCCCATTGTCAGCTTCAGAGTCCAGTTCTGGAAAGTAACTTAATAGTTTCTCTTCCAAATTATGCAAGCTCTGTATCATCCAAGGAATGTGAGAACTTACTACCAATAACCAAGTTTTGCGAGGAATCCTTTGATTTTATCCTTGGCCGTTAGAATGTTTTCTTCTCTCCCTGGGAGGCTCATATTTAAAATATTTAGGTGGTTAAAAAGATCAGCGAGAAATGCTAATTTTAATAACCAAACAGGGTCACAAAAATAATTCGCATATTCAGATTTAGCATCTTGTAAGAAAATTAACAATTCAGCTTTTAGTTCCAGAACTCTTGTCAATACCTTTCCTTTGGATAGCCACCTGACCTATGTATGATAAAGGAAATTTTGATGTAGCGAACCCATGTCTTCACAAACCATTCTGAACAGTCGAGTTTGCAAGGCTTTACCTTTAATATAGTTCACAATTTTGATAACCTCTTTAAGCACATCATTTAAATCAGAAGGTAAAACCTTGTCTGCCAGAGCTTGTCGATGAAGAAAGCAGTGTGTCCATGAAACATTTGGCATTATTGATTTTAAGTTCGCAACGAGTCCGCTCTTGTTGCCAGTCATAGCTTTAGCGCCATCGCTACAAATGGCGATACAAGTCTTGCGAGGGGTCTCTCTGCCAGTAGTTAGTTGTCTACTTTAAGTGTGTCCATGAGTTCAAGCTAAGATAAGATAACACGAGGACGAAATAGATTTTCACATGTGTTTCAAGTGTGAAATATCCCAAGTTTTGTTAGCTATCGTGAAGTCACTACTGGATGGACAGCGCTCTGTACATAGCTGTGAGTGAGCTGCCGGCCGCCTGTATGTTCAGGAAGAGCAAAGTACAACTTATGCACGACTACCAACTCGTGAACTATGAGTTTCATACTCATACCTGCTGCCGTCGTCGCTGCTGCCGCTGAAACGATACGTATTACATATGCAAGGGGCCTAGTCTCCTAAAAAAAATGTTTTTTTTTTCGTCGATGGTGCCTACAGATTGCGTTTCTCGTGGATACTCCGTGACCTGATGTACTGGAATATTCGAACTTACCAGTGCTCTCTAGTGGACAATACTAAAAATTAATAGACAGTAAATGTATGGAGACGAAGGGGATTTGAAGGGGGTGGAGGTCTGCCGACTAATTAGCGAACGCTAGTAATTGACCAATTAAATAACCAATTAAAAAAAAATTGGCGAGGGTGGTGATGGAGGGACATCCGAAAATGTAGGTTTTTTAATAATAATTTTTTACAAATTTTTAAAAATAAAATTTAATTTTTTTTTGGTATTATTTAAAGTTTTTATAATTTTTTGGGAAGTTTGGGAATTTTTGCGTTCAAGGTTATCCAAGATAATGGGTATGGGGTTAAGGTCAAGGTCACGGGTCAAGGTCATGCGGATCCAAGTTGACAGTTGGGTGACGTCATAATATGTCGGCCGGCCTGCGCCTGGTACCTACTTCCCTGTTCCCTTGCGCCAGACTTCTCCAAATCATTATACTTATATGACCAAATTTTCTGAGAGGATGACAATATTTTTGAGTAATCAATTTTTTTTCATTAATTCCTACGAAACGAATTTTTTTTATGAACTACGTCAAATTTGATAGAAACTGCGACTTATTTGGCTACACATTTTTTTTTAAATTTTATAATTTTATGATGATAGGAGTATAATAATAAAATTAGTATCAAAAGCTGATGAAAATTTTGCCTTCATTCTCCTAAAACACTTGAAATACTTAAGGTATGTTCAAGTAAGTGTCGTCATGAGAAAAATAATTATTTTATAAAAAACACTATTAACGAGAGTTGTTTTTCCTTACTTTTATTGGTAGGGGGAGAGGGGATTGTTCAACACAAGGTCTCATACTCAACTGCATGGAAAACTGCAAAGGCCTCTGGCACAAGCTTATTACCTACTAACAATGTAACACTATAGCACATGGATTAGTGTCACCAACAAAATCTTTGGTCGCTGCAAATTAATCCTTTGTTCAAAATATATAGCATGTAACTAAGCATATTATTTTGTTGACAAATTGTAACAATATGTTTGCTCACACTAAATATTTGTGTAACATACTGAAACAACTAAATATTTGTTTGGCACAAACAAAGTTGTTTTGAATAAGTAATTTGGTATTGTGAACAAATCTCATTCATTTGGAGGAACTGAGGCTTGGTTGAACTAACAAAATATCGGTTAGCTGAAACAAACGCCAGGCAAACAAATATATTTTGTATACTGAGTAATTAATTTTCATAGTGTATACACACCTCATAAAAAAATTATTTTAACACTGGGATTACTGAGTTACCCGGTTGCTCACGGCCCAAGAGGAATTATGGGATGACAGTACACACTGTCTGTACGAAATATCACGCCTGTCATTCTGATGTCTTTATTAATTTGCCTACTGACCAAGTCAACATTTTTTTTGGGCAACCAAATTACAGGTGGTGCAAAATTTTTTTTTCCAGGTGTAGATTTACACTGTAAGTTAAAATAGTTAATACGTTACCTTAACACGACAGTAACCTTCCTCAATCTCAACAGCAAATATTCTGCGCTTCTTCTCATTGCTGGCTTTCAATTTATGTACTGCATCAGCGATTACTGTGCAAACTTTCTTTGCGATTGCAAGTTTAGTAGCTTCGGGTATCTGGTTTGGCTCATCAGCCAATGATGTATGCTGCGTCAATAAAGACGATTGATCCAACGAATCTTTTCGTAAACTTCTTGTGCATTGTAGAGTGAAGCTAGACCGCAGACCTCGACTCATCATCATAGACACTGCTGACCTTATTCTTTCACGAGCGAGTACTTTAGCTATCAGTTCGTCAAATTCTTGAGCGAAGTTGGCTAGTATCTCTGGATCCACGATTTTGAGAAAACATTCCAAAAGTTCGTTTTCAAGTTTGAGGTGCTCTATTGAGTCAATTAGAGGCTTCGACCAGTTATCATTTTTCCTTGTCTGTAGTTCGCCCTCCATACTTGTAAGCGTGAAGACAACTATCACCCCAAAAACTGCAGGCCTGCTGCCATGCGATACATATATATATTGTTATAAGTATTGTTTAATCAAATTTTATTGTAACAAATTAAAATTTT
The DNA here is from genome assembly GCA_002778355.1 of Clitarchus hookeri. NCBI lineage: Eukaryota > Metazoa > Arthropoda > Insecta > Phasmatodea > Phasmatidae > Clitarchus > Clitarchus hookeri. Next base: position 464,970 of record NQII01001830.1, read on the forward strand.
ATTGTAACAAATTCTTTTTGAAAATTAAGAAAACTTGCTATATTAAATGTTCTCAGGTTTTTGCGGCCGATCTTGGCTTGTATACTGTAGCCATGTCGCTGTCTTTATTGTTCCGAAATTTCGGAAGACACCGCAGCCTCCATCTTCATGGTGAAGTAGCAAAAGTAGTAATAGTCTATTCGCGGTGTGACGTACGGTAATTTTTTTGGCACACTTATTATTTGTTATTTCCTTATTTCCATTGCACACTTTAGTTTATGATATGCTTATATGTATATGTTTGTTTTATGTTATGATAATTATGATGGCAGAAGCCGACGGTCATTAGTTACGTTACGTTCGTGTAACATGTGAATATTTTGTGTATTGTCGTGCTAATTTCTTCTCTTGACAACGTTAATTTTTCAAAAGGCCAATGTAAAAATATTTTCAGAATGTAAATTAGTTGTAACGTAATATTTTAATGCGTCGTTGCAAGATGCAAGATGCAAGTAAACAAATTTTAATGTGACATGTAAAGAAATGTAAACAGTTTTAATAGTTGGCAGCATTGTGCACGACGTAAAGTTAAGAGGGATCTATAAAAGTGCTCCAGACTTAAGTTGTATCTTCTGACGCAAATTTCAAATGAGACTTTTTTGAGAAAAATTGAATAGTTTTCGAACTTTGAATGCGACATATTGGAACTTGAAGATTTTAGCTGGTCAGCAAGGGGTGCTGATCCAGCTTGTTTTAAAAATGGAAAAGTGTGATTTTAAGTGGATCGTAGATTCAAGATAGCAGTAAAACTGATATTTAAGGCCGATGGAGTGCACGAAGCGCAGTTGAAGAGGGCCTGAAGCAATATTTATTGCGGAAACTAACTTTCAAAACTACATATTTTCTTGTATATAGCAATGGGTTTGCTATCATGGTATACAGGATCCTTCTATTCCGGAATAACTGTGAGGCAGCATCACAGCTATGTAATGCATACTTTAAGTTGCAGATGGCAGCGTCTTTTATTTAATTCCTGCTTCCTCGTATATTTACTTTCAAGGCTTTGATTAACTGGTGTCCTACTGAACTTTGCTGAATTTATACCCACCCTTCCTTCAGAAGAGGATGTCTAATGAACCTACCGAATGAAATTATGAACAGAGCTTAAGCCGAGGAATTAACTAGAATTTACTGATTATGTGAACTGAGCTAAAGTGTGAAAGGTTCTTCTTAAATATACAAACTTAAAATTATCCCTTGGTTTGTCAATTAAATTATTAACTTTCTGCCTAGAACTTAATAGTGACATAATACTGCATATTTTCTTGTTGCCGAACACAGAGTGATGATGTTTTTGCACGACAATTTTTATTGGTAATAATTAAATGTTTCTCCAAAAGTGGATGTGTTTTTGGTTTGGTAATTTGGACAGTATATTTATTTCCAATCATTCTCAGAATACTTCTCCTGTGTTCTATTGTGAGTGGAATATGTCTTTCAGAGTGTTTTAGGCTAATGCAGATACATTTTGTGTTTGTTTCACACCTACACGATTTGATTTACTGATTACATATTTACACTCAGACTGTTCATGTTACTGTCTCTCTCACACCCATACTCTACACTCTATATAGATAGTGTACAGATGCTATACACATTGTTAGTCGAATTCGAAACACATCTATTCCAGCGGTTTCTTCAAACTTTTCTGACTTAAACCTTTGGAAAATCATTTCATGTATGACGGGTTTGGTTGTTTCGTAATTATATTAAATATAAAAAGCGTATTATACTTGTGTTCACATGTAAGAATATTTTATACTTAGTTAAATTGAAATGCTTTTTATTTTAGAAATTATAATATTGCATTTATAATTAATACGAATGAAAACCGCGAGAAAATAGGTAAGTTGGTACTGCCTAATAAGAAATAGTTCTCACGCAGAATATTATTACACTGAGTGCGCTCGAATGCTGTGCGCTGTCCCTCTGTTGTGATTTTATAGACTCGGCTAAGCTTTGTTTGTGTAAGGCGGAGGAACATCCTAGTAGTAGAACTTTAGCAGAACTTCAGAAAAGTTGGAAGTAACCGTGAATTGACTATACTGTTATTCTTTGCTTGTACTTCACTGAAATGAACTCCATTTAAAATTGCTTTGATATTAGTTATCTTTTTTAACACTGTGTCCAAATACTTCCTAAGTGCACAAATGTCCATACTTGCTCTCGACTGGGAATAACTTTCAATATTTACCATGACTGTCCAGACAGTTATTTATTTATATATCTATAAGCGGCCCACGGTTATTTAAGCATTTTTTAATCAGCATTTGAAAAATGTTGCTGCTTCGTAATTGTACACTTTCACCTGTGCATATTACATTTCCTGTGTTGAATCGTTTTCGGGAAATAAACAATAGTTGCCAAGACTTCTGAATCGGCCCTTGTGTATAAAATACTTCAACGAATTTCAAGATGGAGACCATGCTTTTGAAAAAATAGAATATGCACAAAATTTTAAAATATATGTACTTAATCGGATTTTTCAAAGTTTTATAACAAATTTTTAAATTTTTTTATTTTCTGTTTAGATTACAAAAGTTTTAGATCAAAGTCCTGAAAGACGATTCTTTCGCCGAAAAACAATACGAATATCGTCGAATCGAAAACACTTCTCAGTCTCAAGATCGTCATTGACTAGTCTAAGCCTTCATAACATTTATATTATAGTGGTCAAATCTGAATATGGTCATCTCTAGGTTTGAAGTTGTGGTTGTTTGTAGTTATTTTTGCACTCGGCATAATTTCATTTGGCATTTTGGTATTTCGGGGCTATGATACATACGGAAATAATTTAGTTGTTTCTAGCTCGGCGGTGTGGAGATCCAGCTTTGTGGTAATGGAATATCACTGCTTTCGTGACGCGCAAACATGAAAAACCAAACCAATCGCTAAACTGAAATAATGGTGATAAGGAGTGTTACCGTGTGCATATTTTTGAAGACAACGGTGGCAAATGTAATATTAATAAATATATTTGTATTAAATAAACTAATTTTTAACTAAGTTGGTACACAATTTTCTTTAAATTAATTCTAAACCTGTTGCAAAATCAGTGTCACAGAATTTAAATCTACTGTAGCCTATATATGTTCCCACTACTTTGGGTCGTAGCTATATACTTTCTGACATTTAGGCTAAATCACACAAATCATTAAACTATTTGACTCTGGCAGCTGATTATGAAAAAACTTGGTAATTGAATAAAAATATTTTTAATGAGATAACAGTTAAAATGTCTGTATACTGGCTAATTATTTACATTAGTTAAATATAATAAGACAATCGACGGTACACTCATCATTAGTGGACATATAAGTTTCAGACTTGCTGAAACTTTTGATTTACGAGTGCTTTCTTAACATCACTTAGACTCAAATTCGTACCGTTGTGCACTCAGTGAGTGCTAATACTGAGACAGCCTGTCAGTTGTCAGAAGACACGCGTCTGTTGAGATTCAGATGCTTATATGCTCCTTGAGAAATCATTTCTCGAGTGTTGTTGTGTCAGCTGTATCGTGTCAGATGTCACTCAGTACTTCATGTGGTTCTGTGTACATTTTCCACCTGTCGAACAGACTTTTACCCCGCACTATTTCTGGCTTGTCACGTACAAACCGAATCGGAAATCTGGGAATAACATGTCAAGTTACATTCATAAAATATTAAAATTTAATTTTCTTATAAGAAACGTAGCATAGCATAACAATAACAGACGACACAATTCTTTCGCTTCATGCTGATATTGAATATTTGCCAAATTGTAATTTACTAGCAGGGAAGTAAGGTGGAATAGGATTCTTCATGTTTCTGTTTAGCTTCTTCTTTCCGTACAATATGTATTATTTGGTTATATGTAAAAATTAATTTTTCCATGAATCTTATGATAACATATCATATGTTAATTTCAGCGGTCGCCAATTTAAATATGGCACTTTAGTACATAAGCTTGCTTTTTATTATTCGCTACCCACATATCTTTACTCAGGCACAGTAGACAGAGTTAAGAGATATTAGAAGTTGATTTCGAAAGCATTTAGTTACCGGTGTACTTTCTTGCTGTAGTATGTTGGGAAGAATGATGTACTACGAGTACATTCTTAAGTGATAACAAACATACGTACATATACATGCATATATACTCATGTATGCAGATATGCATGCGTACATACGTGTATGTATGTATACAGGAATATATACATACATATACCTAAACACAAGCATAAATCAACACACGCATGCACTTACATACGTACATATATACTTATGTACGTACGTATGTACACAATACGTGCAATATGTGTACATATGTATCTAAATGTATTCATACATACATAAGTAAATGTGTACATATGCATGTAAATGTATTCATATATACATAAGTAAATGTGTACATATGTTTATATACATATTTTCATATATATAAATATATATACATGTATACGTAAAAACGTGAATACATACATTCGTACATAAACAAATACATGCTTATAATTGAACATACATACTTGCAGCAAACGTATGCAGGTACTTATGTATATATACGTACATAAGTTCATAAATTTGTGCATACGTATATACATGTGTATGCATATGTACATACATATGCGCACGTAATATGTACTTACGTAAGTATATACGTACGTTCATTCCAGTGTCTGTACATAACTAAACAGGTACATACATACTACATTCATAGAAGTGTAAAATAATTTTATTTTTATATAAAATGTTTATAAATAGCCATTTTAAGGCGTTGTTAATAGAAACTACCCACCACACTCCTGTCACAGCATAGTGAAAGCATGTTTGTGTGTTGCTATGGAAGGTGGTTACAGGGACCGCCATCATCATACAAACACACTTGAACACATCATCGAGATGTTACTCACATATTCTGGAGCACTGACGCCTGCGAATAACACCCTTCTGACATGCGATGATCGATGTGATCATTATGCCTTTGCTGGAGTAGCAAAGTGTTTGCACCTCTGCCAGCCAACCAAACAACGCCGTCACTAAATGTACTCGTATATGAAGAAGCTACCGTGCAACATACGGCACTGCTACTGCAGTAACGTCACATCTGTACTAGCCAAACATTATGAACCACCGCAGCTCTGTCGACGTCGACAGTTCTGAAGTGAACACCTTAAGCATACAGTACCGCCATGCACCACCGCTTCTACAAATAAACATCAGCACGCAAAAATCGTGCACATTCAGTGTCCTAAGAATTGATAGCGTGTGAAGTGAACTGGTCTTAGTTTCCACACATGACACTGTAAAATATTTTTTTTTGGTTAAGTGCGTTTCATTTTAACTTTTTTTGTTAAAGTCGTTAGAATGATTTTTCACTAGCCAAGTTTCGAGCCCATGTAGCATCATTACCTCAGCTGCAAATACATTCGTCCCTATCTTTATTCTACGCGCTGTATGTATTTGTTATATATTTTAACAGCGCCATCAAACTTGGCGAGCTATTCCTTACGAAAATATAATACGAAAATGTATGTACTACTTTTCCCATACTCGATTATTACCTAATCAAACACCTAAAAATAGGTGTTTGAAATACTTCCAGTAAAAATTTCAGAAAGTAATTGCGATTAAGTAACAAATCGGCGAATAGTGATTCTATAACGGATATATTACGCCGTTAAAACTGTGGTTGGTAATAACAATACCTCTTCACTATGTAAATGGGGGTTGCCACCCCATGTTTACATGGAACTTTTAACACTAAACTAAACTATTTGTCATGGCAAATCATGAATCAGCACGTCTAAACTATCAGAAAAGTTCATCATGTGTGGAACACTTTCGGGAAAAGGTTTTCAAGAAATCCATGTGAAATTCCAAAAATTAAAGTTAGTGCACTAATTAAACTGTACAGGCGAAATTTCAAAACAGGCGGCGAGTGACTTGACAGATAGACAACACACAACTTTCCTGTTTGTCACAATACATTCGTTTACTATATTATTATATGCCTTGCGTGCATTTTGCAGTCACAGTACGATAAATGCTATTCACGGTAAAGTAACCACTTGTGAAAACCCTCTCATTTGGAAGAATAGTCAATAAATATGTTTTATTTTAGTCTTGGACGTTAAATTCCAAATGCGGTAAAATATACACATTTTGTTTATTACTTACTTAACAATATTTATTTAAAAAGGTGGTTAAAGGATTAAAATGGCTAAAATGGAAAAGTAACTAGGCCCTCAAAAGAGCTCACTTCCCCGTGAACAGCCTATACCACTTATTTACTGGCATGCCGAAAAGCGCGGGAGATATAAGGACGACACTACCACACGCAAGTGCGTCATTGTCAATAGTCAGAAGGTTTTGAACTGGCGTGCAGTGTTCTCGTCGTGCTACGTTTACCTATGGGACTTAAGCGGTGACCTTATTATTTCATCGGTGGAAAGTCTGTAGGAAGGTTCAGCGTATAGCCCTTAATTATTTTTGTATGTATCTAATGCGTATTTTTGAGATATAGCTGTTTTCAACAATGTTGGATTGCCATTAAACGTTGTTTATAATGTGCTTGATGTCCTGAAAGCACTCAACAGGACTCGTCTGAAGCGTGTGTTATTTTCGTAGATCATAAAATTGAACGCACGCTTAATAGTTTAGTGGGAATACGTATATTTCAAACTCTCTGCATCGCAGTTCAACTACCAGGTAGGCAAACCACTTACAATTACAATTTATATTTATATATAAATAACAATATATATAAATTTATATACATACATATTATGGCTCACAGCACCCGTATCACCTCTTTTTCTTGGAAATAACACAACACCGGGGAATCGCGACAAAAGTGTGATAGCTATACCCTATATGAAGCATCGATTGGTATGTAGTAATCCCATTCCCCCGAACATACCGGAGGTAGGTGTATGAGGGGTGAGCTTTGAAATTGGAAAAGGGAATATGGGTCATATAAGGTATCGCTGGATAGATCTAAACAACAATAACTCAGACACTTTTTTTCTGACGTGCGTAGTTTACGCACAATCTAAGCATATGGTTTGTGACGTGCGTAGTTTACGCACAATGAAAATTGATCGCAAACGTGGTTTTCTTACTACAATCGAAAGGCGGACCTCAGCACATATTAGAGATACACATGCTGCTCTGATTCTGTCATTCATGCAATGTAAAATGATTGACTGCTTGAATGAACGAACGTTCGATTGTCAGTTAACTTGCATGCAAAATTTGCAGTTCCTGTAATCTGCTTGCTGCTGAGTACTGCCTTATTCTCCGCGTTTGTTCGGAAACAGTCTAATAATAACAGCTCAGTTTATCCACTTATCATTGGTTGTGCGTAAACTATCCACGTCAGATATACAATGTGCACCATTACGGTATTGCTGGTTGGAGTGTGAGACTCGCTTTGAAACTAGCAGTGACCTGCGTGCCATACTGTATGGATTCGTGCAGTAGGTATTAGACTGTTGCGAAGCAAAAGCAGAGAATAATGCAGCACTACGCAGCAAGCAGATAAGCCATCTACCAATTACAGGAACTGCAGGCTTTGCATGCAAGTCAACTGACAATCGAAAGGTCGTTCATTCAGACAGTCATTCGTTTTACATTGCAACTATTAATTGTGTGTGTTGTTTCAGTGTCGGACATTGTCTGTGATGTTGCTTTCTGAATGGAATGCCGTTTACAAACGAAGAAGCATTTGGCATGCTGATGATACTAGAAGAAAATCATCATCGGAACTGCAGCATAAGTGGAGCGTTAAAACTTGGTGCGGCCTTCTTAGACGTCGTGTTATAGGCCCATATTTTTTGAAGGGAAATTGAATAGTGCAGCGTATGCAGACTTCCTAGAGAATATTTTGTATCAGCTGATCGAAGATATCGCTCTCGCTCTGAGATTAACACTGTGGCGTTAACAGGATGGCTGTCCTGCTCACTTTTCACGCAGAGCTAGACTAGTTGCTGATATGTTATTCCCCAGACAGTGGATTGGACTAATGGGTCCTCTATATTGGCCACCACGTTCTCCAGACTTGTCTCCAAAATACTTATTTTTATGGGGGATTATTAAAGACGTCGTTTACTGCGTGCGTCCAACAACGAGGGAAGACATGAAAGACATAATCAGAGCAGCATGTGGATCTCTCAGCTGTGCTGAGGTCCACCGAGCAACCGCGAACGTAAGAAGAAGAGCATAGTCGTGTCTGAGACAGGGTGGTCGACATTTCGAACAGTTATAAAGAGTGATGTGTGTGAATGAGTGTTCCCAGTTCCCATTTCACAGTAGTTCTCTCACACTATACCGGTATTTACAGTACACCCGACGTCCTTTTGATTGTACGTAAACTAGGTATGTACGCCAGGAAAACAACAAGTTTTGTTGGTTTCTATTTGATTGTAGTAAAAATAAAAATGGGTTTCTTTCAGTTTCATACTACGTACGCCACAAACCATATGCTTACACGATTTATTTTATTGTGCGTAAACTACGCACGTCAGAAAACAACTGTCTTAGTAAATGTTGTTTCCTTTTAGACGATCTATCCAACTATACCATATATGACCCATGTTCCCATTCTCAATTTCAATGCTCACCCCCATACACCTACCTCCGTTATGTTCGGGGGAATAGAATTGCTACCAATCGATAATTCATATAGGGTTTAGTTATCAGAATTTTTTCGCGAACCTTCGGTGTCGTGTTGTTGCCGAGAAAAACGGGTGATACGGGTGCTGTGAATCATCCTGTATATATATATATTATATATATATATATATATATATATATGTAGGCCTACACACAACTTGTTGCTGAAAATCATCGACAAACTGCGGCGGGTTATTTAAGACGAAAATACAAGACGAAAATATATGCACCTCTTTTCTTTGGAGTGATTATTAAGAAAGCTATGATATGAGTCCTAAAAAATATTCAGCTTTGAAATTATTTTCGTTACAAATACCAGAAACTACTTGGAATTAAGTAACATCTCAGTGAATAGTGTTTTGTAGAACGGAGACCTTACACCTGTGAAAATTCAGTTGATAATATCATCCCACTTCATCAGTAAAATAGGCGTTTCCACCATATGTTTTGTTACGAATCAGCACCCCTATTTTCCTAAAAAAAGGGTAATGATATTATCAATCTCATTTTCACAGGTGTAAAATCTACGTTCTACAAAACACTATTCACCAATGTGTTGCTTAATCTCAAGTAGTCCCTGATATTTGTAATGCAAATCATTTCAAAACTCGATTTTCAGGGTTTTTAGCTCCCATAGTAAATACTCGAAAGAAAAATGGTACATACATTTTCGTCTTAAATTGTCATCAGGAATAACCTGCCGGAGTTTGTCGGTGATTTCTAGGAAGGTGTGTGTGTGTGTGTGTGTGTGTGTGTGCGCGCGCGCGCGCGCGCGCGTGTGCATAGTTATACATATTATAAAACTCGACGTATCTCTGTCTGTCTGTCTGTTAGTGCGCTTATCACTCGAGAACCACGTATCCGATTTACGTGGTNTGTCATCAGGAATAACCTGCCGGAGTTTGTCGGTGATTTCTAGGAAGGTGTGTGTGTGTGTGTGTGTGTGTGTGTGTGTGCGCGCGCGCGCGCGTGTGTGCATAGTTATACATATTATAAAACTCGACGTATCTCTGTCTGTCTGTCTGTTAGTGCGCTTATCACTCGAGAACCACGTATCCGATTTACGTGTTTTTTTTATTCATAGCTATGTTCTCTGGCCAGGTTTTAGTATATATATTGTTACGTAAAGTAATATAAGGAATAAGCAGTGACGATAATAGTGAATAAAGTCGGAAAAAAGTTTGCCACCAGCGCGCTCTCTTGCAATACGCCGTCTAAACCGTTAAAGATGGAACAATATCATGGAGTAAAGAATTGTTTAGAATAAAAATACCTAAAAAACCTCAGCTGTTAGCATATATCTATCTATAACAGAGAAATACTAATAAACGTTTTTACCATTTAATTCACAAGCAACATTCAATGACGAAGTTTTTTTTTCCTTGCACTCATTGAAATTGAAAATCAACTGTAGGCATTATCAGGAAAATGTATAAAAACATGGACTTTATAAAAAAAAAACCTATAATTTTGTAGTCCACGCGAGCGGAGCCGCGGGCACAGCTAGTATGTGTCATTAATTCATTTATAATTCATTTCGTTGCACTTCGCCTTTATAACATACACTCTGAATGCGGCGGACGTAGGTTTATGCAAATGTTATTCTAGAGGCGAAGTGCGACACACACACATCACCTGTCAAGATGCCTAGTCAATAGCACTTTTTATGATTGGTACTGGACAGCAAATATAAATATCTGCCGTCAGTCCACAGAGCTCAACTATACAGAGCATTTCGAACTGCTAGAGAAAATGACTCAAAAGTGTGTATTTTATTGTGTGGTTATTATCGTTTGTCTTTTCCGAGAACAAACGTCGTCGTATAACTTTTTAAGGCAGGAAAAGTTTGACGGAGAACAACAAAGCGCGCTGAACTGTGTCGGCGAGTTACTGAAGTTTTACGCAGCCAGAAAGTGGCCAGCTAATTTTGTGTACAACTACAGGCATAACGACGTGCATTACAACGCATTACTGAAGAACGCAAACATATCAAAAACAGTATCTATTTTCCACGGTGTTTTCAACTACAAATCAGAGGTAAAGCTCCACTTGCGGAGTCACGAACCAGTATTCATTTTCATGAAACCCTCAGATGTTTCTGACTTTTTTAAGCGTATGAAATATTTCTTCTGTAACTCACGCATGTATATAATGTTCCTTAAGGACGACATATCGGAGCGTTATTTGAGCATGGAACACATCTTTCAGGAACTGTGGAAGTACTTCATATTGAACGTGGTTATTTTCTGGCCAGAACATGATGGAAACTTGGGTGTGTATAGTTATTTCCCTTTCTGTGAATATCCGTGTGAAAAAACATTAGTCCCTGTCAGAGTAGATACATGGTTTTCAGAGAGGAAGTGTTTCCAGCTCGGTGCAGATTTGTTTCCTGCTAAGGTGAAGAACCTTCGTGGGTTTCCTTTCAAAGTAACAACACTCAACATTCTACCAGATGTTGAAATGGATGAGCATTCCAATGCGACTGTGCGAGGAAGTGAAGGGGACTTTGTGATGCTTGTTGCGGAAGCTATGAACTTCCAGCCACAGTTTCAGAAGCCGCTGGCTGCAAATCACCTGGACAACACACTACACGGCGAGGTGGCCTTGGGAATGATAGCAGACGTGTACAATGGCCGCAGCCATCTAGCATTTGGGAATCTTGTTCCCTCCTACACTGCTTCTCATATTGTCGACTATACTATGAATTTTGACAAAGACTGCTTGACGTTCGCTGTGCCAAGGCATTATAAGCAGACTGTGCCCGAATGGATCGCGTTGGTAATGGAGTTTACCATGATGACATGGATACTAATATTCCTTGCATTCATTTCCACAGCGATTGCTCTGCGGTATGTAGCAAAATATTTGCCGATAACGCGTAAGGACAGAAAAGTATTCGGAACCTCATACTTCGCTGTAATGTACACATTTGCAACGTTGCTAGGGAATTCAATGAAACGAGAGCCAGTATCACTTCCTCTCCGGTATTTCGTTGGCCAATGGCGGTTTTTTTCTATTATAATTTCTGTGGCGTACCTAACCTCATTCAGCAGCTTAATAACAATACCATTGTATTCTGACAAGATAAAAACAGTCGATGACTTACTGCAAACTGGAATACCAATCATGGGTAAAAGTAATATTAAAGAATTTATTAATGTAGCATATTCCAGTGATGTTACTACAAAACATATAGTTGACAGGTATATTACATACGATGAAGATATTGAGCAAGGCCTCGATGTAATCAGTAAGACGCAGAAATCTTCTATGATGTACTTCCGGAGTAATTTATATTTCATTCAAAGGAAGATGTCTAGAATCACTAAGAAAATAAGCATTCATATCATTAGAAAATGTTTCGTGAAGTTTCCTCACGTAATGGCTGTGGGAAAGTGCTCGGCTCTTACGAAACATATGAATATTTTGATCGTTAGAATAATAGAGTCCGGACTTAACAAATATATAACAGAAAGGTACAACAATGTGTATCATATTAGTCGGCGAGAGTTTAATTCCTACATGCCGCAGCTTCGCGGTTGCATAACAGTGCTTATTGGCGGACACATTATTGCTACGTTGTGCTTCATATTCGAGATATTTCACTTCGCCAATTCCGTAATGGGGTCGCGCAACGTGAGAACACAAGAAGATTTTGAAATGAAATGATGCAAAAAAGTTTAATTGTCAAAGTAGGGGGTCTTGGTCATTTGTACATTTTTTGTCGTAATGAAATATGCTTTTCCAATGACGAATATAGAAAATATGTAGTAATAAATTAATAAGATGGTATAAAATATTACATAAATAAACAAAAACTTAATGCAAACAGTAGTAAGACATTAGTAGTAAGATACGAAAACAAAAAAATGTGTTGTTTATATGCTAATATAGTGCATGTATCTTAACATTTACCTATTATATATATATTTGCATATGTAATCATTGTTATGCAAACGCATTACTTTTTTCTTTGCAATTATGGTGTAAACTATTGTAAATAAAAACAACATTTAAGTAATGGAAAATCTCAGAAGTATTTCTGAGTGATAATAACTTACCATAATCGTGTATAATAACTTTATGAGTAAATTCAGTACAGAAGGTNATGGGGTCGCGCAACGTGAGAACACAAGAAGATTTTGAAATGAAATGATGCAAAAAAGTTTAATTGTCAAAGTAGTAGGGGGTCTTGGTCATTTGTACATTTTTTGTCGTAATGAAATATGCTTTTCCAATGACGAATATAGAAAATATGTAGTAATAAATTAATAAGATGGTATAAAATATTACATAAATAAACAAAAACTTAATGCAAACAGTAGTAAGACATTAGTAGTAAGATACGAAAACAAAAAAATGTGTTGTTTATATGCTAATATAGTGCATAAATCTTAACATTTACCTATTATATATATTTGCATATGTAATCATTGTTATGCAAACGCATTACTTTTTTTCTTTGCAATTATGGTGTAAACTATTGTAAATAAAAACAACATTTAAGTAATGGAAAATCCCAGAAGTATTTCTGAGTGATAATAACTTACCATAATCGTGTATAATAACTTTATGAGTAAATTCAGTACAGAAGGTTACTTTAAAGTGCTAACAAATACACAATACACTTTAAAAAAGAGGGAGAAAATAATAATAAGAACATTTCTCGCTTGTTGCGAATCATGTGGTTTTTCTATTCTTTCTGCATCATAACGGCAAAAAAGTGAATGAACACCAAATATTTGATGGCAAAAAATAAGTTAGAACGAATAGAGACAACTACTTTGAATTAGTAAACCTCATATTCCACTTCATTCCCAAGATAATGGACTATAATGCAAATGAGCGGTATTTTTTGTTCAAACACATCAGATGCCCGGTTTGACACATGTGAGGTCCCTCAGTTGTTCGTTTCTGTTATGTGTCCTACCGCTCAACAAAATTAACATACTGTAAGTCGAGAAAATACAACTATCAAAACGAGTGGTGAATTCTGTAAAGAGAAGTATGCACGCTCCCCACTCTCTTCCTAGTTCTGACCACGATCACAGCACTTCATTTCCTCTCGAACCGACGTTGCTGATAACGTCGTTGTGATACGCCGCGATGCACGGAAATTTTACAACCCATGGTAAACAGTTTGAACGTGAAGTGTGAACGGAAGGAGTGTGATGAATGTAAATGCAGTGACTGTAATTTTAACGTGATTTCCAGTAAANGTGTGAACGGAAGGAGTGTGATGAATGTAAATGCAGTGACTGTAATTTTAACGTGATTTCCAGTAAACTAGATTTAAAAAAAGTAATTGTAAAATATGAAAATATTTCAGAGTCAAAATTAATGGCTAGGGTGAAACAAACCATAAACACATTTACACTCAAACTTTAAGAAACTTATTATTTGGCACTGTATGTAAACAAAATTGCCACAAATGTGGCTATATACTGATGAAAAAAGCATGTTTAGGCAAAACTACAGCTTTAAAATGGTTAACNAAAATTGCCACAAATGTGGCTATATACTGATGAAAAAAGCATGTTTAGGCAAAACTACAGCTTTAAAATGGTTAACTGTTTATGGAATCCCACTTCAAGACGGGTAGCTTCTTCGAAATTCTCGTCTTATAATCGGCCTCTCTTGCAGATGAAAATGTCACTACCTATACTAAACACACGTTTTACAGCAACACTTGAAGGGTCCCAGTGTTAATTTTTAAGTAAAACTTTTTCGGAATTGGAAAACTATGCTAAAATTTGATACCTTCTTATGGAAACGAGAGGTACTTGACACTACTCCTCACCTGTAGTGTACAGAATGGTTCGTAGGGTCTACAGTTACTGTTAAATGGCACAGACTATAAGGTGCCTTGAAGGTTGAGGGTATCAAACAATGACTTCATTACTTCTTAGTTTTGAACCAGTTTATTTAACAGGAATTCATTCATACATTCCCGGAACTTTTCCGGGAGTTTATACATACTTTCCCGGCACCTTATGCCGAGAATTTACTCATACGTTAACGCCCTGCGAGTTCTTGCCTGAAAGGCTGGTTACAATGTTCTGGCTAACGTTTCTGACGCTGTGGGGGCATTAGGTGATGGGACACGTCCCTTAGTGACGCCTTTGTTACTTATATGTACTTATTGCAGTTGCGGGGTAGTTGTTCCAGCAGTTGAGATCTGGTGAGCTGGATGGCCCGGATACGTTTCAGCAGTTGAGGTCTGGTGAGTTAGATTGGCCCAGATACGTTCCTGCAGTAGATGAGATCTGGTGAGTTGGATGGCCCCTGTTACAGGCCCTCAAACTGGCTGTTGTTGGTATGTTGCACTCAGCTGACTTCCTCTCGACGTGGCACTCCTCGTTGGAGCTCACCACTCGCTCCCATTCTCGGCGTAGGGTTGTAACTGACAGTTACCTCCTTATCACGTTCCGGCGAGGCGATCCTGGGCGTGCTCGCACCCCGGGCCCTCAGCACAGGGTTGCACTGGACTCATCCCACTAGCTCGGCATGGCACTTCTCATTGAAGCTCACCAGTCGACCCCGCATTCTCGGTGCATTATTGTAACTGACTGACTGGTGACTGGTGAATGACTGACTTGATTGACTGACTCGCATCCCGGCGTGGTGAAACTACTCGTCCGACGTAACTCTGGTATCTGTCTCTGATTCTGCCCTGCGTTTCGCGTCCCGATATGGCTGACCCCTTAATGTTGTGATTCTCTCCCGACTGACTCTGCGCTCCCGGCTCCCAATGCCTATCGCCATACGCGTCCCGGTGTGGCGATACTACTCGTCCGATGTAACTCTGGTAACTATCTGTGATTCTGTCCTGCGTTTCGCGTCCCAATATGGCTGACCCCTTAATGTTGCGACTGACTGATGCGGCTGACGGATGTGGCTGGGGTCCGATATCCTGGCATCGGTAACTGTTACACTGACTTAGGTCTCGGCGCGGAGTATCACAGCTTCCGACTGCCCCGATATGACTGACGACTGACTCTCTCGGCGCGGTGATCAAAACTGTTCAACCGATGATCTACTGATCTCCTTTAACTGATCCACCATCCTCCCCGCAAAGAGGCTTATATTGTCTCTTCGCTCCCTCCCTAAGTTCCTACATGTGTCTCCCTTGTTGGGGGAGGGCGGAGGGCGCAGTACAACACACTTCCTACACGCGCTCTGGTTCTTGATGGATTGGGGGAGGGGGGATAGCGTGGGCCAGTTGCCCCTGACATACGCTGTCAGCTTATTCTCGGTGCGTGTTTTTAACTTCGGGCGGAAATCGCCTTACTATCTCGTCATTTCTCGGCGTTTACAAATTTCACTGGGCTTGCTAGGTGGTGGAGGGAGGCCTGTGGGCGGCAAGTGCTACATCACCACGGCTTGACCTTGGCATACGTTAATGGGCGACACATGTTGTCCGGAAGTCCACACACTAGTTTAAACTTGGGGGGGGGGGAGGTGTTTAGTGACAGCGCCGCTTATAACACTTCCTATATACGCCAGGCATAATACTTATCAAGTTCTCTTATCCTAGTTACGCTAAGGTTGAGTGACGACTGAAAAAGTAACTAATGTTTATTTGCTCTTGACACGCAGAATCACAGATCTCCAAGCAACCAGCAAGCCATAGTGATCTGGAATAAATAAATTTCTTAAATGAAAAGCTAATGAAAGTTCAGCTACCTAGGCTTAAGTTGCGGGATGATTTAGTGCTCCCTTACTTACTCGTAAAATTTTATATTTAGGGGTATTTTGGCAATGAGCATGCATTTAATATTATTTATTTAGTCTTGCATTTAATAAAAAAAAGTCACTTGTGTATATTTACTAAGGGTAATGTCAAAGCATTAAATGTATAAGTTGACTATCCACTTGGGACTGGTAATTGAGCTCTGTCATTGTACATTGTGATCTTGCTAACCTTTTGCTATTGCAGGCAATTGCAAGTACTACCAGCTATGCTGGATTTAGTAAATCATGTGTCATAGTAAATGTGTTAAATTCTTGTAATGTATGCATTTAATTTACATTCATGTACCCTTGCACCTATAAATCCCGCCTTTCTTCCCTTGCGTGAACAAGCAGTTGGTAACAATGTTTATCTCCTGTGTTTTATGTAAAAAATTTATTGGTATTTTTATAAGATCTGCATGTTTTAGTTCAATATTCTCGTAACAAGTTCACCATTAATATANAAAAAATTTATTGGTATTTTTATAAGATCTGCATGTTTTAGTTCAATATTCTCGTAACAAGTTCACCATTAATATATAAAGTCCCGTTCTTTAAACGGAAAGTGAACATTTATATGTACACACCCATAAAACCCAAACTGCAAAAGGAAGGAAAGTTCAAATTTGATTTATCTAATGAGTTCACATTCAAGTTATTCTTAAAAATTTACTAGGCTCATCAAAAGTATTCAACCGTTTTACTAATCTGTCTGTTGAGGCAGTACTCGTCAGAAAACACGACATAGCACAAATTTCGTCCAGAACGGGTCAATTACATACTACTCGCATCAAGTTGCCGTTAAATTATAATAACTGACAATAAACTTTAAATTGCACAATAATTTAAATATAAAGACAATAAATATGATAAACAATTGAAACATGTTTTTGTTTTACACACATTTATTTCACTTGTAAAGAGTTCGATAGTGAAATCTCTCCTATTTACATTAAAAAATAATTTGACGTACCGGCATGGAATCAACGGGATTGTTCAAATTGCTCACATCTTGGGAACGAACCCAAATTTATAGGCCAGCGGTGTGTATGAACCTTTTTCTCTTAAAATGACCATCCGAACATGTGGGCAAAAGTTTATCAGTTTCGTGACGGAACAAACGCACATACGTATGCATATGCAATAGTATTAAGAATATTCGATAAAAATAACCAAGTTTCCGTCAAAGATTAAGGAATATATGTGACAAATAACTTCATTCACTTTTGAAATTATGGAAAAGCAATAATTAAAGAAATATTTTTACACATAAATTATGATTTTTAAGACCATGCAAAGCAGTTACGAAAACGTCATTTTTCTTCTCCTTCCAGTTGTCGAAACTTAAAGTTTCATGTATTATTCTTTTATTTTTGTAAATAAAAATATGTAGAACAGCTATAATTTTCTCTTCCTCTAAGTCATTAAAATTCCGTTCCATTATTTGGCTTTGCATATTTTTAAAATAAAACCACATAAAAGTAAGGGCTGAAACATTAATTTTCTCTTAGTTTCAGTCGTCGAAACTTAATGATTTAACACAAAGTTTTATATTTTTATTTCAAAATCATGTTTTTGAATGCATACCACTCCACCTATATATATATACCTCGCACACTTTTATTACAATATCCTAATAACCATTCTCATATAAAATCCATCAACAATTTTAATGCACGAATTATATACAAGTCTTATGATGATCTATGCAAGTATATAATAATATAATAAATAGTTATTAAGTATCAATGAAAAATTCTGCACATTCATTATTATACAATTTCTAAAATATTTTACCTTCTTTAGACGTAGATGAATATGAGTTATACATTTTATTTTTCTCTAACTTTCACATATCTCTCAGGTTGTATGATTTTAAAATAACCATTTAACAAACATTTGCAGCAGTAATTATTATGTACAATTTGAAAATGTTCAGCTTTATACATGTAAGCACCCAACAACTCATGCAGTTTTAATTTTAGATTAATTGTTCTTTGTGAGCAACAATTCAACTTTCATATTCATTTACTAAAAAGTGTAAAAAAAAAATGTTTAGAAGGAAATGTTAAAAACTGTATATTAAAATAATATATAGAACAATAATGTCATCATACAGTTAGTAATTATACTGTTTAAATAATAACATATAGTTATNATTAAAATAATATATAGAACAATAATGTCATCATACAGTTAGTAATTATACTGTTTAAATAATAACATATAGTTATTAAAATATACAGGATGAGTCGGGACTAAGTGTGTTAATTTCGGGAGGTGATTCCTTGCGAGAAACAAAGTAGAAATGTATTCGGGCGTCTTTCGATAAAGTGAGAGTTGTGGTCACTATGTACACTGGAAATAGAATCTGAAATTACACTTCGGCAAATATTTCCATAACCATTTCAGATGAAACAACACGATTACGAACAGTGTTACAGGAAAGGGAGAACTTCAACGTGTTATGAGTATGGCGCTAATATCATCCCACCTTCGCTACATACTTGGGGTTCATGACCCTTTTTTGCCCATTACTTTCAAAACACTGAAATGTTATGCACATTTACATATTGAATGTTAATGAGAATGTGAAAAGCAACAAAAAAGGTCTTGTCGGCACTCGCTAAGACTAACCGTGTTTCGCGATATCAGCATTTGTATGTTTAAAGGTGAGCGTAAGAATGCCTGAGGGGTTTGCAAACTGAAATACAGTGAAGTATAAGAATCAGACGTTGTCCACACGTAGATACAAGCAAACATGACATGCCTTGTTACTGATTTGGAATGTTTGTCGATAAATTACCACAGAGGTGAAGGCTTTCGTTTGACACTGATGACATGGTTCATTTAAAACATGTTGCCTTCACAATAATACGGATGCTTATAAATTCGTACTTAACATTCAGCCTGAAATCATGACAGACTGTGCTACAATAAAGTTTAACGAGAATGCGCAAATTACCACAAAAATTGGGAACTTTTGTGCATATCTCCGAAGTGCTTCCACTGCATTATAAAACATTTTGTCATACGTTAAAACAATGTCACTTAGCCCCTAATTTCTCCACTCCATCATGAGTACTGCGTCACTTTACGTACAAGAGTCAGCTCGACTTTACATGGTAAGATACACTNATGCTTACGTATCTGTCACCTGTCAGAATCGTATCTAGACGTATCAGGGGTCCCATTTCACGCCAACTGCATACGCCCCATACCATGACAGAGCCTCCACCATCTTGAACAGTCCCCGGTTGACATATAGGATCCATGGATTCATGAGGATGTCTCCATATCCGTACACGTCCATCCTCCATCCGCCCGATACAATTGGAAACGAGACTCGCCAGACCAGGCAACGTGTTTCCAGTTATCAACAGTCCAATCCATATCAATGATGGTCCGTTGAATAGTTCGCACGCTGGCACTTGTTGATGCCCCAGCATTGAAATCTGCGTCAATTTGAGAAAGGGTTGCATGTCTGTCACCTTTAATGATTCTCGTGAATCTTCGTTTGTCCCGCTCGTTCACGATCTTTTTCCGGCCGCAGCGATGTCGAAGATTTGATGTTTTACCGGATTATCGATATTCACGGTACACTCGTGAAAAGGTCGTACGCGAAAATCCAAATTTTATCGCTACCTCGGAGATCCTATGTCCCATATCTCGTGCACCGACTATAACACCACGTTAAAACTCACTTAAATCTTGATAACCTGCCATTGTAGCAGCAGTAACCGATCTAGCAACTTTGCCAGACGCTTGTTGTCTTATATAGGCGCTGCCGACCGCATCGCGTTACTCTGATTGGTTCCATACCTCTGTTATTTGCATAGGCACGCTTATACCAGTTTTTTTTTGGTTCTCCAGTGTACTATGCTTCGTAATAGGCCCTCAGGACTTATTGGGGCGCTGCCTTGGCGCGCATCATAACCACTTGTTTGCCTTAATGTCGACGAGATGTTAGCATCCGGCAACGGCCGGTCCTCTAGGTCTGCCTAACAGATAACAGCATAATATATTTTGACTATCACGAACCAGACGCTATTTGAAAACAATTTTGTT
This sequence comes from Clitarchus hookeri, assembly GCA_002778355.1. Lineage (NCBI taxonomy): Eukaryota > Metazoa > Arthropoda > Insecta > Phasmatodea > Phasmatidae > Clitarchus > Clitarchus hookeri. The sequence goes on from NQII01001830.1 coordinate 485,465, forward strand.
CGACAAGTACTACATGTTTACACCATAATGTTGTAACACTTCATGTAATAAGACAGTGTGCTAAACTTTGTGTGCTTTGATACCTAACCTAATAAATGTTAATATTATTTCCGCTGCTAACATGATTGCAGCGAATGCAGTTAGATGCCAACAAATACATTATGGACGCGTGCTTTCATTACAAATGCAANTGCTAACATGATTGCAGCGAATGCAGTTAGATGCCAACAAATAAATTATGGACGCGTGCTTTCATTACAAATGCAACAATTACATGGAAGTTTTGTCAGTAGCAATTCGTAATGTGATGATGCAACAATTTTAATCCACTTAATCCAAGACCCTGGTCTGATAGCTTGACGAAACTCTACGCCTCTGTCGTAACTTATCGACAAATATTCAAAATCAGTAACAAGGCATGTCCATACCTGCTTGTACCTACGTGTGGACAAAGCCTGATTCTTATACAACAGTGTATTTCAGTTTGTAAACCCCTCAGGCATTCTTTCGCACACCTTTAAACATACAAATGCAGATATCACAAAAACGATTAGCCTTAGCGAGTGCCGACAAAACTACCTTTCTTTTTGCTTTTCACATTATCATTAACATACCGTATGTAAACGTGGATTACATCCCAGTGTTTCGGAAGTAACGGCCAAAAAGGGGCGATGAAACCCACGTACCTAGCAAGTGGGAGGGGGGTGGTATTACCATCACATTCATAACAGGTTAAAGGGATCCCGTTCGTGCAACACTGTTAGAAGTTGTTTCACTTAGTTTCAAATAGTTTAGAAAATATTTGACGAAATTTAATTTGAAATTCGATTTTCAGTGGCACGTAGCAGCCACATTTCTGACTTTATCGAGAAATGCCCAAATACATTTCTGCTCTGTTCACGTAAGGAATCACCTCCTGAAATTAACACACTCAGTCCCGACTCACTCTGTATATATTCATTTAAGTCTTTCTTCAAAAATTAATTAACCTCTGCAAGCTTGTAACAATATTATAATATTAAAGTCCGATATAAATGCAGTTAGAATGTTACAAAATATAACATTTCTAGATATTTAAAACTTTCAACTTATAATAAACTAATTTCAAAAGAAAATAATTGCAAAAGATGAAAATATTGCCAAAAAAACTGTAGATTCCAACCGTTTTACTAATTATCAATGCATTAAAGATATACATTATTGTAAATGTGTCAAGTGCAGCTCTGGATGCGATAATAGCCCAGAAACTTTAACGTATAACCTTAGAAAAAATAAGGTAATCCAGTATTAATAGANAGCTCTGGATGCGATAATAGCCCAGAAACTTTAACGTATAACCTTAGAAAAAATAAGGTAATCCAGTATTAATAGGAAAAAATATATAAGTAATGTTTTAGGTTTTTTAATTTATTGAAAACATAAAAAAAATACATTTCGTGTTATATTAAATATTTAAATTAAATATTTGTTAAAATGGTTGTTATAAATTTTTTATATNAAAAAAATACATTTCGTGTTATATTAAATATTTAAATTAAATATTTGTTAAAATGGTTGTTATAAATTTTTTATATTAATTAAAACTACAAAATGGAATCCTTTCTCAATAAGTTGAATAATTCATATGAAATTAATAAACTTAAAGAGTTAGAAAAAGATAGAACATATACTGCTGTCAACTTTAAATTATTAGTATTAAGTACATATGATAAAAGAGTTAATTGTGGCCCAGATAACATGTATAAAATGGTATGTACAGAAAATATATAAAAATTTAAATAAGAGTGATATAAAATTAAAAACTTATAAAAGTTTAAAAGAAATGAACAATTTACAGTTAATATATCATATTGAATTTTGTCAAATATTAATATTTTGTATAAAATTCTAATTTTTTATATTTTTTCATTGAGTCGATTGATAAAAAATTAATTTTTTATAGTGTTTTAGTTATTTTTTATATCTTTGTTTAAAAACTGAGATTGAATTCTTAAAGTGCATGATAAAAGCGAGGTTCAAAGATTTGTGGGTCTGTGTGCCAGCTCTGTCAAATATTATCTACTGCCAACTAGTTTATGATGTTGTTCACTGGCATCNGATTTGTGGGTCTGTGTGCCAGCTCTGTCAAATATTATCTACTGCCAACTAGTTTATGATGTTGTTCACTGGCATCATCAAGGGTAGTAACTTCCTCTTCTGTTAGTCGGCCAAGCAGCAGGTTACTAGAGAGGTGTAGCTCTCTTATAAACAGTGTCATGGATGGTGTTACCCTTGTAGACTCGTGAACTGCCGAACGGTAGGCAGGGAGAAACAATGCCACAAATGAATCCCAGTTCTTTTGGTTGTCTGCCACAAAAATCGACAGGTACTGCTCAAGGGTGCGATTAAGANAGTTCTTTTGGTTGTCTGCCACAAAAATCGACAGGTACTGCTCAAGGGTGCGATTAAGATTCACAATAATTCCATCCGACTGCCGATTTAGGGCTCTAGCCCTTGTCTTTTACATCCCCAGAACGTTTGTTACATCCTGGAACACAGTAGCTTAAAAATTTATGTTCTTATCAGAATGGAAACCTCGAGAAAACATGCTCTACGAGGGNCATCCTGGAACACAGTAGCTTAAAAATTTATGTTCTTATCAGAATGGAAACCTCGAGAAAACATGCTCTACGAGGGCAGTGGCCACAGTATGTGCTTCTTGGTTCGGAAAGAGAATGACCGCAGGCCACTTAGTAAAGTAACCTTGGGCCACCAGTAGATACCTATTACAACTATCTATGACAGGCAAAGGGCCCAGAATATCTACTGCCATCCTCTCGAATATGGCTTCACCATTTTATTCTGGAGTTGACCTTTTACCATGGTCCTTGGGCCTTTCCTCACAGTGCAGGTATCGCACATTAGGCACCACTCTTCAACGTCCTCCCAACAATGAGGCCAGTAGAATCTCAGTCTAATTCTGTCAAGGGTATTATTAACACCAAAGTGCCCATTGGTTGCAAGATTATGCAGTTCATTTAAGACTACAGGAACCCTGCATTCTGGAAGGACCAACTTTAAGTGTGTGTTTTCCATCGTTGAAGGATTGGAAGGTAGCTAAGTGTAAAGTTAAAGAAGGTTTAGAGAAGGATAAGGAAATATTGGGATAATTGAGGATAGAAGAAAGAATCGAAAGATTAAATAAAATAATAATAAATGCATGTACACAAGAAATAATAACTACAGGACGTAATATAAAACGAAGGAAGGTATGGCGGTGGAATGAAGAATTAAGGGAAATGAAACAGATAGTAAGAAGGAAGAGTAGAAAATATAGGAGAAGTTGCCCATGTGAAGCCAAAATAATTTATAAGAAATAATTTAAAAGGGAAAGAAAATTCTATAAAATAATGATTAGGGATAATATGATGCCTCAATGGAAAGAATTTGTGAAAAAGAAAAGTAAGGAAAATGTTCGTAATATGCCTGATAAAAAAGNAATATGATGCCTCAATGGAAAGAATTTGTGAAAAAGAAAAGTAAGGAAAATGTTCGTAATATGCCTGATAAAAAAGCTAGAGATAAAGTAAGAAAATATGAGAAGATTGAAACAATACAAATATATGGGATATATATACTAAGGGTATATATGAGACCTATACTAAATTAATAAATAAGTAAATACCAGATAAGAGTATGGAAGAAGATATAGGTGTTGAAAGGCTAGAGGAAGTAGGACGAGGAGACAGTGGAAATTGATATGGAAGAATTAAATATGGAAGTAAGAAATAGTGGATTAAAGAAATATCCAGGTAAAGATAACATAACAGTTGAAGTAATAAAAGTACTATGGGATGATATAAAGGACGAAATGTTGGAAATTATAATTAAAATGTATTAATGAAGGTATTTTTCCAAAAGTGTGGAAATGTGCATAAATAATAATTCTATATAAAGGCAACAATAAATTAAAGACCAATCCCAGCTGATATAGACCGATTTACCTTCTTTCAATAATGGGTAAGTTGTTGGAAAGAATAATACTAAACAGAATTAGAGCAGAGACGGAAATCATATTAAATAAAAATCAGTGTGGCTTCAGAAAAAATAGATCGACATAAAATGCAATAAGTAAAGTTTTAGATATAATAAAGGACATGGAAATGAAGTATGTAATCCTAATATTAATAGACATAACCAATGCATTTTCAACCTTAGAATGGAACAGTGTTATAAGAGAGATCGTACATCTAGATATAAGAAATAAAGAGAATAATTTACTTTTAGACTATTTTAAAGACAGAAGAACGGAGGTTTTTTTAAATTTTATAAATTAAGAAAAACAAATGAATCCACAGGGTTCAGTCCTGGGACCTTTAATTTGGAACATAGTTTGTAACAAATTTTTAAATATGGAGAAAAAGAATAAAGTGGAGATAGTGGCATTTGCTGACGATTGTTTGATAATAATAGGAGAAAACAATAGACGAGGAATATAACTCAGGGCAAGTGAAGAAATTAATACATTGAAGGAGTAGGCTGATAAAAATGGATTATAAATGGCAGTGGAAAAGACAGTGGCGATTTTAGTAAAAGGGAATATGGATGTTAGACCACCTGTTGTAAAATATAATAGTAAAAGTATAAAGGTAACTAAACAAAAATATTTTTTGGGAATAATAATTGATAACAGGCTTTTATTTATACCACACATAAATATGCTCGCAGAAAAACTGAAGACATTATGCAATAAAATTAAATACAAAGTCTGGAAATATACAAAGTATAGTGCAGCTACAAGAAAGGTAATATACAAATCCCTGTTTGAAAATACAATAGTTTGACGTGACCAAGCTTGGCTACGACGATAAAGCCAACTTGATCTGCGGTGTTTCCAGAGTTGTGAAGTAATATGTGTGTGCCCGGCGCCACAGCTCTGCGGTGAGCTGATGAGATGTAGGGTCGTTCGGCCGACAGCCAAGGTACTCTGGTAACACTCCGTCATACACACGTTGCCGAGGTTGTGGGCCACCTTGCACGCCTTACTTGATTATCAATAAAAACAGTGGTGCTGGTTGTTAAGGTATTTATTACCCCGTTATGTACACTCAACTATACAGAAGACACGTGGCCTGAATGGCCCGGAACTACAAGCGACCACGTGGTCTTATCATGTGAAGCTCGAAATGCACTTTTGATTCCCGATAAATAATAACGTCGCTCTCCCCTCGGCGCTATGCAAGTTAAGTCAGGAAAGAGATGATGATAATTATTTACAATGTTCCGGATGCGACTTGATACCGTTCGACAGATGATGTCCTTGCTAGGGCTTCTGTGGAGTTGGGCAAGCGTAACGTCCGAGCTCGTCCAAGTCCTGGCTAATACTGCCGGAAATGTGCGTCGGCTTCCGCCGCCTAGACGCCGCCGACGCCATGCGGTGGTACAGTGAAACATAATATACACTGAAAGATGATTATGGGATGAAAAATGATATGAACTAAATTAACACAACAAAACATAATTACAATTACACAAATACATAATAAAAATGATAATACTTATTCTAAATGTTTTCATTGCACCAGCCACAGCATTGCCAAATGTAGAATGTCACATGTCTCTGGCTGTGGCTGGGCAAATTGTCTCCTGATGACAAAACAAATTATAAATGAATTACACACTGACATTATTTACAAATACACTGACGAAATAAACTGAATAAATAATAAACACTAATGCACTCGTGCCCACAAGCCTGTCGGTGTGGTGCGTCTGGTGTGGGCATACTGCGGCAGTCAGTGGGCAAAAGGACTCGTGAACATGCGGTTCACATCAAGTTTATGGAGTAATAGTATTGGACACAAAATTACATAATAGATACATAATAAAAATATTAAAAGCAATACAAATATTTATATTAATCAATTTGCATAACATGGCATCTACTACATCTTTTGCGGCAACAGTAATTTTAAATAAAATATTACCGATTTATCATATAATAATAAATAGGAAAATAATTTACAAGTTAAAATAAACAGAACAACAAATAAACATAAATTGACAAACTTATAAAGGTTTCAGACACAACANATAATTTACAAGTTAAAATAAACAGAACAACAAATAAACATAAATTGACAAACTTATAAAGGTTTCAGACACAACAACAGATGGATAAGTAGGATGGACGATGGGGAAGTATATAGCATAAAAGAGATGAAGAAGATAGTGTACAACGATGCATTGAGTAAATGAAAAAAAGAGTGGAAAGACACAAATTGAAGTATTGGTATTAGAAATTATATTAAGAATATAGAAGAGTGGTACAGAATTAAATTACGGATGAATAAGAATATGAGGGGAATTATAAGTGGTCATTGCCAAATCAAGAGTTACCTAGAAATAATCAATAAAATAAATAGTGATACATGTGAATGTGGGGAAGGAGAACAGAATATTTACCATATATATATATATGTATGCAATATGTTTGAGAATGAAAGGAACGAATTAAGAACGGTTTTGGGAAGCAAAGAAGATCAATAGCCTCTAACTAAATACAATATATATGACAACGACGTATACAAAGAAATAGAAAGATTTGTTGATGGAATGTACAAAGTAGTCAAGACTTTTAACGATGATTTGCTATATTAGGTTGGGTAAAGAGAGGGAAAAGTAAGTAGCTGATGGCCGTGACAGGCGAGGCCAGTGGGGCACCCAGTTTACTGGACAAAGACCCTGGTAGCGCCACGCTTGCTGGCAAGGCTGACACGGAACAGTGAAGGCCTTATTTTTTGGGTAAGGGGAAATAGATTAGGTTAAAAGTCTTGACAGATTTAAATTAATGTTTTCTGGTCTATTTTAATTATATTAATTTAGTTTTAATTATAGTGGTTTCCAATGGACTGTAAACAAAATAGTGGGAGGGAGAAAGGGTCTGAGTGACAGCCTCCCCATGACTCCCCATGGAAACTGGATATCCCAGGCAAATAATCACCTCTCCCTCCCGTGGGGATTCCCAAGCGATACGACAAATAAATATTTTAATTGATTTTAATTTTGTAATTTTTAAATGTTGTAAAGTCATGATTTTAGAAATTTTAAATTTTATAATATTCATTTTTTAACGATATAACGTTACCTAGGTAGTGAGAAATTGGATTTATTTATAAGGTAAATGGCATTTTATGAATTTCGAGAAAAGTTTTTAATTAAAGATAAGGTAATAGTAGAAAGGAAAACCCGGAGGGCCTGAAGGCTATGAGGGCCATGTTTTATTTACTTACTTACTGTATCCAAAGACACTGTTTTCGGCCCTTTCCTTTTTCACGAGCCCACTGTTACTGGAATCCCGTACTTGCACATGCTTACAGAGTGGTTGTTTACTCAGTTAGAAGGGGCGGCGAGGGACTTCATTTTCCAGCAGGATGGTGCGCCACCCCATTGGCACCTAGCTGTTCGCGGATATATGAACGAGACGTTGCCGCAACGCTGTATTGGTCGAGGAGCAGCTGGTGACCAGGCTCTTCATCACTAGCCCCCAAGAAGCCCGGATCTTACCCCATGGGTTTTTTTTCTATGGGGGTACATAAAGGATCAAGTGTTTTGTCCACCATTGCCGGCTAACAAAACGAGAATTACGGATGCCATCCAAAAAGTAATCCCGGACATGCTGACAAGAGTGCGGAACAAGTTTGATTGTCGCGTGGATGTCGTTCGAACTGCTTGTGGTGGTCACATTGAACATTTATGAATGTACGGTAAACAAACTTCACGGTTCCACGGTTCATTTGATTGGTCAATCAAGGTTGTGGGTTGTTTGATTTGATATTATAGAACTTCAAAGCAGGAGTATTCTTTTATACTAATCCTGTATAAATGGAGGACTTTTTCCATCAGGTACTTGAAGGTGACAGAGGCATTAATCAGCCCAAAAAGCATAACATTGAACTGCCAGGTTACTTTCCTTTATACAAAAATTGTTTTATTCTCTTTGTCCTCTGGGGTCACTTCGCACTGCCAGTACCCACTCTTCATGTCGAAGGTAGAAAACCACTGCGAACCTGCGAAGCTTTTTTCTGTGTCGTCTATCCTTGAAAATGGTTAAGAGTTCTTTGTCACATTATTAAGCTGGTGATAATCCTCACAAAACCTCAGAGAGCCATCTTTTTTCTTAACAAGTGTAATGGAGGAAGACCATGGACTAATTGTTCTATCACATCTAAATCCTTCATTTCATTTAGAACTCCCTTAACATCCTCTTGTGAGGTTAGTGGCAGTCATCTTGGTGGCTGCTTTATGGGCATGTCTTCGCCTGTATATATGTCGTGGAAGATCACATTAGTTCTTCCAAAGTTATTTGGTCCACACGAGAATGCATCCCTATTTCTCTACAGTCATTCAGAAATAGCCTTCTCCTGGTGCCAGTTGAGGTTTCTTCTTGTAATTACTTGCAGCCCCTACTGTATTTCTGTTAAAGGATATTCAATTGGTTTTACTCTAGAATTTTCTGGAACATTTGGAATTATCTGTGTGACCTGCTTGCAAACACCTATCACGACCTCCTCCTCAAAACATATTGCACTATCAGAAAAATTTATTAATGTATCTGGAAAACTGTCCGAATTTGAAGAGACTAAAAGTCTTTGGTGCAATAACATTGCCTGGCAGGTTGCCAACTTTCTCTGCTGGGTCAATTTGACCCAAACATCTGACAAGTTTTCCTTGACATCNCTCTTTGTCCTCTGGGGTCACTTCGCACTGCCAGTACCCACTCTTCATGTCGAAGGTAGAAAACCACTGCGAACCCGCGAAGCTTTTTCCTGTGTCGTCTATCCTTGAAAATGGTTAAGAGTTCTTTGTCACATTATTAAGCTGGTGATAATCCTCACAAAACCTCAGAGAGCCATCTTTTTTCTTAACAAGTGTAATGGAGGAAGACAATGGACTAATTGTTCTATCACATCTAAATCCTTCATTTCATTTAGAACTCCCTTAACATCCTCTTGTGAGGTTAGTGGCAGTCATCTTGGCGGCTGCTTTATGGGCATGTCTTCGCCTGTATATATGTCGTGGAAGATCACATTAGTTCTTCCAAAGTTATTTGGTCCACACGAGAATGCATCCCTATTTCTCTACAGTCATTCAGAAATAGCCTTCTCCTGGTGCCAGTTGAGGTTTCTTCTTGTAATTACTAGCAGCCCCTACAGTATTTCTGGTAGATTTATTAATGTATCTGGAAAACTGTCCGAATTTGAAGAGACTAAAAGTCTTTGGTGCAATGACATTGCCTGGCAGGTTGCCAACTTTCTCTGCTGGGTCAATTTGACCCAAACATCTGACAAGTTTTCCTTGACATCTGCCTGTAATGAGAATTTTACTAGAAGCAGGTAGCACAGCGTNCTGCCTGTAATGAGAATTTTACTAGAAGCAGGTAGCACAGCGTGTTGACAACAAGTACTGGGCAGTTCATTGGCGAGGACAAATCACGATATGTTGATACCAACAGCTCGGTGCTGTCTACCTGTAGCAAATAAAGTCGAATATCGATACACCACCCCAGTCTATTTAGTATACCAAGCCCCAAAAACATTTTTCGTCTATTTATACTATGCATACTATATCGTGTTCTAGGCTAAGGTCACCAAGCATCAAGTTAACNGTCTTACTAATGTTATGAACGCCCCATGTGTCGATGAACAATCTGGCAAGGAACATCATTCAGACTCCCCTCCCCCAGTATTGCATCCATGTCCTATCTCATTGAATGTATATGTAAGAACATTGGGTCCTTCCCTCCAGCAGTCACCGACCTTCACCCACCAAAATCGGTGTTTACAAGTTTTCCGAATGTGTTGTACTCGCACCTGCCTCTCGTTGCCTCTTTTCCCGTTGCTGCTTTTGTTGCTGCTGTGGTTGTTGTAGGTAGTAGGCTCTCAGGTGCCACAGCTGTCCATATGACCAACACTCAGGCCGTTTGGGTGAGGGTGACGAAGCTCTGTACCACATACCCTGGAAGCGATTTCCCTCACAGCTATCTCCAACTCCTTCAGTATCTTCTTGATGCCGCCGTCGTTTTCATTTAGCAACACCGCCCATACCGGATATTGGGGTGCGAACTCCTGTCTTGCTGACTCCGCCTTCAATGCTGAGGCCAGGGCATCCTGCATGGTGTGGGGTGCAGCAAGTCATTCCACTTGCCATACCTCTGTATCGGCGATGACATCGATGGAGTAGCCGACTGCAGTGAGGTCACGCACCTCCTAAAGACACCCTTCCAAATATAAGTGGGATAGCCCCACAGTGTCTTGCTATAGCTCTTGCAGTGGCTCTTCTGGTCACTGGGTGCTGCTTCGCATTTGGACATAGTGGGCATTTTGCAGGTATCGGTCACCGAAAAATAGCTCCAAGGCCGACACCAGTGTGGCATACTCCAGTCTATTTCGCTTTGGCAGAGATTGTAGTATGCTTAGTGCAGAGCCTCTTATTACAGCCACGACGAAGTACGCTCGTTGTTTGGCTGACCAGCCATTCAGGGTGGCGACTTTTCATACTGGCNTCTTATTACAGCCACGACGAAGTACGCTCGTTGTTTGGCTGACCAGCCATTCAGGGTGGCGACTTTTCATACTGGTGGTGATACTCCCACCAATAAATCTGGCCATCGTAAGTGGCGGGCTTAATAGCGATCCCCTTCCCGACTCCTGGTTTTGCGACACCAGTGCCACATAGGTGCTAGCTATCCTCCGAGGTTGCTGCATTGGTTACAACTTGCACTATTTCCCCCTTTTCTCGGTTGCTGGTGTAATGGTAGTGGAACTGCATTACTGAAGAAATTCGTGCCTTTCCTTCTTCAAAGCACTCATTTCCTGATTCATTTCATCTTCGAAAGTGTCGGTTCTTTCGCTTATGCTGTCCACTTTTTCATTTACGCCATCAATTTTCTTGTCCACACAGTCAATTCTAGTTTTCACTAACGCAGTCAATTCTAGTTTTCACTTCGCTATTTAGCTCCTGTATAAATTATTGTAGTGCTTCTAGTTCTGAAGAAATTTTATTACTTAACATTGACTGCGATGATTGCATAAAACAGTATTCATTATTATTTGGCCTACAGCTATTTAAATTAATTAATTTGCTTTAATATTACTAATAAATAGCATTTTCCTAACTTAATTTAAAATTGAATGCCTCCATTCCACTTAAGAACCAGTGTTACAATATGCCAGTGCGGCATATTCGAGTTCGTAAGGGATGGAAGACGTAATAAATAATAATAACAGAACTAAATTTGATTATTAAATTATTCTCACAACTATTATTTACAAAATTAAACTATATATCGCCATTATTACTCTTGCTATTATCAGTGGACGCAATATTTAATGTCTATCTGAAATATAATTAAAGTCCTTCTCAGTGTGTCTATATTGGTTGTAAACACTTTCTTCACAATCATTATTTAACATGTTCAGTCTGTCTATTGCCATCATTCCAAATGTCTTACTCGCACACATCCAGTTCAGTAGTTCCTCCCGCCAATCTCACGCTCCACAGCACCGATGATCGCAGTCCACAGACTTTATCCCCATTGGTCACTATCTTCGCCACTTTTCGCTCTGCTGGCTCGTCATCTTCCCATACATATCGCCTAAGGTCACACAATCGTCCAAACTCTCAACTCTCAAAACTGTTGGCTCGGAGACATGTCGTGGCGTAAATAGTCTTGGTAACTCGATCTGGATGTTTCCTCGCACCCCGAGTCTCGCTGAGAGAGGCAAGGGCAATGAACCAGAACATTATTTCAGGTACCCACAAAAATTCAATCTGCTGAAGGTCAGGAGAGCGCTAATTGCGATAGGCTTATTGCGGTGGCATGTGGCAGCGAAAATCACAGCTCGCTCTCAAGTTACTAGCTTAGCCCTCGCGCACTCCTTCGCTCGCACGACCAAGACAGGCAAGGGAAGCGATGCAGACCAGCGAGAATGTAACAATACTGTTGATCCTATGAAGAAGCATAAACGTGATGACGATGTGGGTATGGATCGGGACAATAGACCGGATGCGGATTTGCTACACAAGAAAAATGTACAGATAGGAGCCCTCGAACCCGATGCTCTAGTTCGCTGGTATCTGCAATCGTTCACATCTCTCAATATTGATTCGACATACAGTGTAAACATGCACAATGACAAATTGTTCTTTGGTGTAAATTAAATAGTTTTTCTAAGAAGTGCGATTAACCAAGTAGGCGATTGCAAGATGCACGGAACCACTGGGCTAAACTAACTTTTATGTCACAAGGAGCCCAGAGAGTATACAGAAACCGACCAGCAATACAAGACGTTCCTCGAAATCACATATGCATTTCACCAAGATATTGATCCCAAGACCAGTGATAAGGACGAATATCGCTAAAAAAAAATCGGCATTCTCGCAGACCCCTTCAGCAGCCTGGCACTGAAAAGCAGTGAATGTCTGAAGAAGATAGACGATGACAGTAATATCGCTTACAAATTCTGGGACGAACAGAACGAGCTCGACTCGACCACATACATGAAGCCCGAAGATGTGAAAGACAACTCATTGCTTCAAACCGTATACACTATTCCGGAGAGGAGAGATCCTTGTTGGCACAAAGCAAAGATCGGTGACCTGGTATGCATCTTCAAACAGAAAGGCATCTTCGAAAAAGGGTTCACAGCGGATTGGGGCCACGAACTATTTCGTGTGTGACATAGCAAAGGATTTACTATCTCGAAGATCTGAATAATTCTCCGACCCATTGTGGTGTCTATGGAATGGAAAAGCAGCATATGAAGTTCCCAGTTGTTTATTTGGTCTAGAAGATGCTGAAAATGAATAACAAATGGTCGTATCGTATGTCAAGTGGTTTTCAGTTTTCCCAGCCTGTTAGAGTTCCTGGGTCTCCGATGCGGACAACGAGGGGTGATCACTGAAGATAGAAAATAATGTACTTGTGTACATGTATTTCTCAGTTGTGCTTTCTCATGTTGTAATTTACTGAATAAAATTAATTTAAAAAAAATTATTGTGTTTTAAATTTTTTTTTAATGCTTTGTCAAAAAAAAATAACCTTCTTTATATTAAAAATTATTACATAAATAATATTTAAAATAAACCAATGTTTAACAAAAATTAATTAAACCATTTAAGATGTAGTCATTAAATTCATAACATAGACATCGATGTAGACAAGGAAAATTAACAAATGGTTATTTAAGCGCTATGCGATCTTATGAGCATAGCTGGCCATAATTCCCGAACCGTTTAAGATGTACTCATCAAATTCATAACATTGGCATCGCCACCGACAAGGAAATTAACACATTGTCATTTAGAGCCCTATGTGAACTTATAAGCATAGTTGGCTCTAAACCATTTAAGATTAAGATGTATGCTGCATCTCTCATCCCTTAGTTCGTTCATCCCGTTACACGAGCTCAGCTATAATGTGCCCTCTACTGGAGACATATTGACACGAATGCAGTGGCCACCCCTACCTGACACCAGCACCGGCTATATGTGCTAGAGTGCACGCCATCTTCGCTGCTCCCCAAGCACCACCGGAGACAGTTGGCTGTCCCACTTTCATGCTCTTAAGATACATATTTTCTGGGTGTGATGATTCGGGTCGACCAACACCATCAAGATAAGTCCCCAGTAATAATAAANAAAATGTACAGATAGGAGCCCTCGAACCCGATGCTCTAGTTCGCTGGTATCTGCAATCGTTCACATCTCTCAATAATGATTCGACATACAGTGTAAACATGCACAATGACAAATTGTTCTTTGGTGTAAATTAAATAGTTTTTCTAAGAAGTGCGATTAACCAAGTAGGCGATTGCAAGATGCACGGAACCACTGGGCTATACTAACTTTTATGTCACAAGGAGCCCAGAGAGTATACAGAAACCGACCAGCAATACAAGACGTTCCTCGAAATCACATATGCATTTCACCAAGATATTGATCCCAAGACCAGTGATAAGGACGAATATCGCTAAAAAAAAATCGGCATTCTCGCAGACCCCTTCAGCAGCCTGGCACTGAAAAGCAGTGAATGTCTGAAGAAGATAGATGATGACAGTAATATCGCTTACAAATTCAGGGACCAACAGAACGAGCTCGACTCGACCACATACATGAAGCCCGAAGATGTGAAAGACAACTCATTGCTTCAAACCGTATACACTATTCCGGAGAGGAGATATCCTTGTTGGCACAAAGCAAAGATCGGTGACCTGGTATGCATCTTCAAACAGAAAGGCATCTTCGAAAAAGGGTTCACAGCGGATTGGGGCCACGAACTATTTCGTGTGTGACATAGCAAAGGATTTACTATCTCGAAGATCTGAATAATTCTCCGACCCATTGTGGTGTCTATGGAATGGAAAAGCAGCATATGAAGTTCCCAGTTGTTTATTTGGTCTAGAAGATGCTGAAAATGAATAACAAATGGTCGTATCGTATGTCAAGTGGTTTTCAGTTTTCCCAGCCTGTTAGAGTTCCTGGGTCTCCGATGCGGACAACGAGGGGTGATCACTGAAGATAGAAAATAATGTACTTGTGTACATGTATTTCTCAGTTGTGCTTTCTCATGTTGTAATTTACTGAATAAAATTAATTTAAAAAAAATCATTGTGTTTTAAATTTTTTTTAATGCTTTGTCAAAAAAAATAACCTTCTTTATATTAAAAATTATTACATAAATAATATTTAAAATAAACCAATGTTTAACAAAAATTAATTAAACCATTTAAGATGTAGTCATTAAATTCATAACATAGACATCGATGCAGACAAGGAAAATTAACAAATGGTTATTTAAGCGCTATGCGATCTTATGAGCATAGCTGGCCATAATTCCCGAACCGTTTAAGATGTACTCATCAAATTCATAACATTGGCATCGCCACCGACAAGGAAAATTAACTCATTGTCATTTAGAGTCCTATGTGAACTTATAAGCATAGTTGGCTCTAAACCATTTAAGATTAAGATGTATGCTGCATCTCTCATCCCTTAGTTCGTTCATCCCGTTACACGATCTCAGCTATGATGTGCCCTCTACTGGAGACATATTGACACGAATGCAGTGGCCACCCCTACCTGACCCCAGCACCGGCTATATGTGCTAGAGTGCACGCCATCTTCGCTGCTCCCCAAGCACCACCGGAGACAGTTGGCTGTCCCACTCTCATGCCCTTAAGATACATATTTTCTGGGTGTGATGATTCGGGTCGACCAACACCATCAAGATAAGTCCCCAGTAATAATAAANCTTAAGATACATATTTTCTGGGTGTGATGATTCGGGTCGACCAACACCATCAAGATAAGTCCCCAGTAATAATAAAGAAATTAATGTAGTGAGGTGGTCACAACGGTTACAGTGTTCCTGGAACCCCTTGTGTGCCCACTTCATATCATGTTAATGTGCCAGTGCATATGTTATGCCTGAAGTGTGAGTGTGTCATTATTCCATAAAAATGTATGGAGTGTAAAGCCAGTGTCTAAACATGTTAATTTACACCCATAAAACTAGGTTTGTTTTTAGCCAACTCGAGCATGGCTACCAACACCCCTCCCAGAGTGGGAATGGACTTGTCTATCGTGAGCCATAATTTGCCACTCTTTAATTCACAGGAACAAGGGTGCATTAATATTTTGTAAGTGCTTTTAAATAGCAGCAAGTGTATCAGTAGCATGTTCCGACTAGCAACAGACTGGGAAAGACAGTGCCAGCCACTCTCCGAATAATGTTGTGCAATAAATCCNGTAGCATGTTCCGACTAGCAACAGACTGGGAAAGACAGTGCCAGCCACTCTCCGAATAATGTTGTGCAATAAATCTGATATCTATACACGTAATTTTTACATGAAAATTTCTTATGCAAATTAATGTAAAAGGGTTCCTTGTATCTTGTAACACAGTTAGGTGTATGTGTGCTTATGTGTTTATGTTATTAAAGTGCCTATGTATTTTTTAAACTCTCTGGCACGCATTTGAGGGCTGATATCGGTGTACTCTGCCATGTTGCAGTTGGCTTTTAGCCCTCATCGGGGGTGAACAAACTCTGTGTGTCTCCGAGACTTCACTTTTTGCACCAGTCACTTACCTTNGTAGCATGTTCCGACTAGCAACAGACTGGGAAAGACAGTGCCAGCCACTCTCCGAATAATGTTGTGCAATAAATCCGATATCTATACACGTAATTTTTACATGAAAATTTCTTATGCAAATTAATGTAAAAGGGTTCCTTGTATCTTGTAACACAGTTAGGTGTATGTGTGCTTATGTGTTCATGTTATTAAAGTGCCTATGTATTTTTAAAACTCTCTGGCACGCATTTGAGGGCTGATATCGGTGTACTCTGCCATGTTGCAGTTCGCTTTTAGCCCTCATCGGGGGTGAACAAACTCTGTGTGTCTCCGAGACTTCACTTTTTGCACCAGTCACTTACCTTTCCATAGGTAATTAAAAGTTTTCTGGAAATTCACTTCTTTTTCGCTTTAACCTGGAGAACATATCGCTCCCAACCCGGCCAACTTAAATCGCGCAGTAGATGTAACTTTATCGTAATACTTTATCACATCCATGTGTCTTTTTACAGTTTATACGAGTAGAGCATCATAGCTGCTACATCCAAGTCATTGCCTCGTAAGAGGGTATTACAGTGAGTGAATTCAGTACATTCTAAACAGTAGGTTTTTATTTTCACTGTTGGCTGCTTCACTGTCATGTAAATTACGGGTGCTAATCTTACTGCGTTACTGCATACTAAAACAGCATATCAACCTACTGTGTTTCTGCCTTGTAAGGTGGTCATTCGACAATCTCACCCAACAGTTAGTGACATATGATAAGACCAACACTCTCATTCAGGTAGGTGTGACATGAATATTGCATCATTACGACATCACCTCGTCGCGAGATGATCTCAAGAGAGCAACGTGGGTGAATGACCCACATCCCAGACGAGTCTCTTGCTCTGGCACCTTTAAAAATTCTTCGACTACTTCTGAAAACTTCGTATCATTCGTCTAACCTTCCTTTGCCCCGCTCCTGACACCACGACATCCAGGCTGTACAGGGCATTACGGCCCTGGTTTTAGTTTCTTGTATTGTTCATAGCTAATTTGGAGCAATGCCATAGGATGCTTAAATGTTTGTTTACAATTTACCATCGTATTAATGCAATGGCAAATAGTGTAACATATGTTGGCGTTTCTATTTGTAAAACATTTAAAACTAGACATTTAAAAATTACGATCCTATATTTGCTGGGAGCTAAATGTGCTGCAAGCAGCTGCATTTCTGTTTTCTTCACAAAAAATTTTTCAAAGTTATTTTTATTTTATTTATTAGTTTTATTGAGCTCTGGGCTTGTTACAGAAACAGTACAAAACAACTTATGTTCTTAGGACATATGAGAGCAGCATGGTGTCAGTGGGATGAGGAGAGTTCTACTGTTAGGTGGGAGATAACTGAGATCGAAACATTTAGGAAATGTGAGTCACATGCAATGGAGATGCTGCAGGAGCTTACATACCAAGGCAATATAGATTTACAATTTATATTATGCATCAAAATCATACAAAAGTTTGTCAATTGATCTACAATAATATATTAATAGAATTATAAAATAACCTTTTGTATTAAAAAAAATATTGTTCTTTACCACTTGTAACTCGTCCATATTATATTAACTATCTATACAGGACATTTCTCAGTTCTATTTTTAAGTACATTAGTACAATTACTACATTGTGTTGCAAGTGGATGCAAATATAATTTTTTTTGCTGTCATTACTGAAACTTAAACTGGGATATTCAACACTTGATAGCATTGTTATTGATTTATTAGTTCAGTAATAATAATAATAAACCACAATTGAGCTACCGCCCGGTGGTGAGCTCTCTCATGTTTCCCCTACCCGACCAAACTCCACTTATATATTTACCAAAGACTGAATCGAAAGTGCAAGTCTACATACGTAGTATGAAAAAGATTTCCGGGTTCCTCCCAATTATACAATGCCGCTCCTCCACCTCTCGCCAAGCCCTTTAATAACTACTTTTGTACAGTAACTGTAACGATCCCAAAGGTCAGCAATACTAATAATTTAAAAAAAAAAAGTAACTTAGTTTTCTTTTAGGAATTCGGACTCTGTACCACGTTAGTTTTGTAAGTGGCAAAAAAATATGTTACCTGGCGTGTGCGAGGAAGAAAATCACGTATGGAATAATGCAACACATGCACATAGTTGCCGATCATGTATCGGTCATCTACCATAATTGAATTAGTTCATTACTACAATTTTCGGAAAGATTAAAAAAATAATGACAAGTAAGAAGAAAAGNTCATCTACCATAATTGAATTAGTTCATTACTACAATTTTCGGAAAGATTAAAAAAATAATGACAAGTAAGAAGAAAAGTCCCAATAAATTTTAATTTTAATAGTTTCTTCTCTTTCCGTAGATTTCATGCTGCTTACTCNGTAATACTTTATCACATCCATGTGTCTTTTTACAGTTTATACGAGTAGAGCATCATAGCTGCTACATCCAAGTCACTGCCTCGTAAGAGGGTATTACAGTGAGTGAATTCAGTACATTCTAAACAGTAGGTTTTTATTTTCACTGTTGGCTGCTTCACTGTCATGTAAATTACGGGTGCTAATCTTACTGCGTTACTGCATCCTAAAACAGCATATCAACCTACTGTGTTTCTGCCTTGTAAGGTGGTCATTCAACAATCTCACCCAACAGTTAGTGACATATGATAAGACCAACACTCTCATTCAGGTAGGTGTGACATGAATATTGCATCATTACGACATCACCTCGTCGCGAGATGATCTCAAGAGAGCAACATGGGTGAATGACCCACATCCCAGATGAGTCTCTTGCTCTGGCACCTTTAAAAATTCTTCGACTACTTCTGAAAACTTTGTATCATTCGTCTAACCTTCCTTTGCCCCGCTCCTGACACCACGACATTCAGGCTGTACAGGGCATCACGGCCCTGGTTTTAGTTTCTTGTATTGTTCATAGCTAATTTGGAGCAATGCCATAGGATGCTTAAATGTTTGTTTACAATTTACCATCGTATTAATGCAATGGCAAATAGTGTAACATATGTTGGCGTTTCTATTTGTAAAACATTTAAAACTAGACATTTAACAATTACGATCCTATATTTGCTGGGAGCTAAATGTGCTGCAAGCAGCTGCATTTCTGTTTTCTTCACAAAAATTTTTTAAAAGTTATTTTTATTTAATTTATTAGTTTTATTGAGCTCTGGGCTTGTTACAGAAACAGTACAAAACAACTTATGTTCTTAGGACATATGAGAGCAGCATGGTGTCAGTGGGATGAGGAGAGTTCTACTGTTAGGTGGGAGATAACTGAGATCGAAACATTTAGGAAATGTGAGTCACATGCAATGGAGATGCTGCAGGAGCTTACATACCAAGGCAATATAGATTTACAATTTATATTATGCATCAAAATCATACAAAAGTTTGTCAATTGATCTACAATAATATATTAATAGAATTATAAAATAACCTTTTGTATTAAAAAAAATATTGTTCTTTACCACTTGTAACTCGTCCATATTATATTAACTATATATACAGGACATTTCTCAGTTCTATTTTTAAGTACATTAGTACAATTACTACATTGTGTTGCAAGTGGATGCAAATATAATTTTTTTTGCTGTCATTACTGAAACTTAAACTGGGATATTCAACACTTGATAGCATTGTTATTGATTTATTAGTTCAGTAATAATAATAATAAACCACAATTGAGCTACCGCCTGGTGGTGAGCTCTCTCATGTTTCCCCTACCCGACCAAACTCCACTTATATATTTACCAAAGACTGAATCGAAAGTGCAAGTCTACATACGTAGTATGAAAAAGATTTCCGGGTTCCTCCCAATTATACAATGCCGCTCCTCCACCTCTCGCCAAGCCCTTTAATAACTACTTTTGTACAGTAACTGTAACGATCCCAAAGGTCAGCAATACTAATAATTTAAAAAAAAAATGGTTGCCTGTAAAGTCGGTTTTACGGGCGAAGATTTTACGTGACAACGTAGTGCTGCGCGCGCGGCAGACCGATCATAGTTGAGTGGGAGAGAGACGCAAGGCATTCGGCGGGCCTCTCTCTCGTTCGGTGACTCATCGTAACGTTACCGAGCGTTACACTTTTTCATAAGTGACTCCCAGCCGCAACCTAATTTAAGACGTTGTCACGTCAAAAANAAGGTCAGCAATACTAATAATTTAAAAAAAAAAAGTAACTTAGTTTTCTTTTAGGAATTCGGACTCTGTACCACGTTAGTTTTGTAAGTGGCAAAAAAATATGTTACCTGGCGTGTGCGAGGAAGAAAATCACGTATGGAATAATGCAACACATGCACATAGTTGCCGATCATGTATCGGCCATCTACCATAATTGAATTAGTTCATTACTACAATTTTCGGAAAGATTTCAAAAATAATGAAAAGTAAGAAGAAAAGTCCCAATAAATTTTAATTTTAATAGTTTCTTCTCTTTCCGTAGATTTCATGCTGCTTTCTCNAAGTAAGAAGAAAAGTCCCAATAAATTTTAATTTTAATAGTTTCTTCTCTTTCCGTAGATTTCATGCTGCTTACTCTGGAAAAACAAAATTTTTTTAGAGTGAGACGTTGAACAAGCGAGGTAATGTGTACGTTTTTGGTATATTGAATAATACAATAATGACACGGCTGCCAGTGGTTGTAATTCTAGGCGCAACAGGATCTGGAAAATCTAAACTTGCGATTGAAATCGCAAAGAAGTTAGGAGGTGAAATTCTGAGTGCAGATTCCATGCAGGTTAGGTTTACACTATTTTCTTATTTATTCATCATCCAATTTGTATATTTTCTAAGTGAATGTAGATTTGTCTCTTATATATTCTTACATGATAGAAAATAGTTGTTCATACGCTAACTATACCTAAATACAGTATTTATTTATCACACTATTGATTTCAAAAAGGATAAGTGCTCAGGTATATAGTGTTCGTCATTATAATAGGATATACTACATACATTAGATTATATTGTGTATATTGATCACATTGGAAATTAACAACAATCATCAAATAAACTAAGATAACTAATTCATATTAGTAAATTCATGAACTGAATAATAAACATTAACAGATATATAATATACAATGTAAAGGTGGATTTACAATAGCTGTCGCATCTTTCCGTCATATGTCCATCTATCTCCAAAACTTAAATGTGTATTTCTCGTACCATGTAGCAAAAATTCTCGTACCTGACACCAAAAATCTCGTACCTCATAATATGTTCAAAGTCAAATATTAAACTGGTTTGCCGACAGCCATACCATGCCGGCAACCTGGTGGTCTTCTGATTGCTGTGGTTAAACAGTTGCCAAGTGCCGGGTCGGGCTCAGCAGGATCGGGGTCAGCACACCTAATCTGATTCGGATCAATATTCCCTGCACAGTTGGTTGTACAATTGTATCCCATTCAGCCACGTCAACAGCTNGTCAGCTCACCTAATCTGATACGGATCAATATTCCCTGCACAGTTGGTTGTACAATTGTATCCCATTCAGCCACGTCAACAGCTACATTAGTTTACANCGGATCAATATTCCCTGCACAGTTGGTTGTACAATTGTATCCCATTCAGCCACGTCAACAGCTACATTAGTTTACACAGCGGCCAGGAGAGGACGTCAACCAGCTGGTTCTGTGCCTGGAACATGATCGACCAAGAAGCTGTAAGTTTGTAATAACATTGCCTAGTAAGTCAGTTTCCTGCATTATTCACTCCACAAAACCCATCAATCGTCAGAGCAAAGCATAGGTATTCCAGGTAGGCGCAGTACCTCTTAAAAGCACAGTTAATAGCAAAGTACTCACTTTATTAACCTCGTAACATCGCTCAATTGGCTCGAACTTTGCACCACTAGTCTAGGATTCGTTTATCATCCAGTATCGTTTATATAGCACAACATCAATGTTTNTGGCTCGAACTTTGCACCACTAGTCTAGGATTCGTTTATCATCCAGTATCGTTTATATAGCACAACATCAATGTTTTTTTTTTGTTAGCATAGATCTGTAGGTACAGTTGCCGAGTTGAGTCATGTCTGGCGAGGGCGGGGCACTCACAGAAGCAAATTCTGATTTCATTGAAGACAGTGTCGGCTTCTTCAGTACAATGAAACTTTCGCTGTGACGATAAAAAGTCAGTAAAGAGTTCCATAACTATACAATCTAAGAAACTGTTAGAAAATTTACCACATACAGAAAAAGCACAAATTGTGAAATTACATGATAGCTTTCCTACATTTCTTCAGAAAAAGGTCAAATGCCTGTCCTCAATCTTGGACACGATCAATTTCAAATACCCATTTTTCCCAAGAAAACCTTTTCAAACTTCAAGGATAATGTTAAGATTTTGTATGTCTATTAAAGGTAATTATTAAGTTTAGGGGCTTTTCTGTAAAAATAAAAATAATTAACGGAAAATGGCATATTTCCACTCTACTAATGATGCAGAACACAAATATACTAGGGGCATTAACGTCAGACTAATTTCGTAATATGTGCCCACCTAACCTTACAGAACCTAACCGCACAATGAGTGAATCACTATTTTACATTCTTAATCTAACCTAGGATTTTGGGGTTTTAAACTAACCTTGGATTGAAGGTTTTTACACTAACCTAGGATTGTAGGGTTTTACGCTAACCTAGGATTGTAGGGTTTTACACTAAACTACGAATTTAGTATTTTAGGGATTTAAAGGAACCGTAAAAAACACCGAAAGAATATTAATTAACTCACCTAGGTAGGTATAATTCCTCTGTTAATGGCCAATTCAACCTTACCTCACTCTGCGAAACGCCATGTTCCACTAAAACTCCATATATGCGAATATTACTCACTGAAGTACTCGTTCATAGCCGAATATTACGCACTAACACTCATTCATAGGCGAATATAATGCACAGAAACACTTGTTCTTGCTTTCTCCTTTTTAAATTCGCCGGATTAGGACGACAAGAATCATGCCGGCAAAGGCGCAATGGCTACTGACCTGCTTAAAAATTGATCGTTAAAATGCCCGTAATGACATCCGTGGCCACTAGGTGGTGTCAGATCAGCAATGCGCGCCCATTAATAATGGCGATTGACGTAAACAGACTGGCCAAACTGCTCGTACATTTCATAATTTTGTTACATTTTTTTTTATGTGTTCTACTTATTTTAACAATACCCCTTCTTAAATATGATCAAGGTGAGCTGTGCAGAACTCATTAATGCTACTTTTGNTACATTTCATAATTTTGTTACATTTTTTTTTATGTGTTCTACTTATTTTAACAATACCCCTTCTTAAATATGATCAAGGTGAGCTGTGCAGAACTCATTAATGCTACTTTTGTTGGTCTAGGACTTTTTGATCAGGAAAGCCCCTAAACTCCATAATTACTGTCCTTAAATCAGTCAGATTCGGACGTTACAAGTCGCGCCGCAACAACACAACCGCACTGTTTCGCATCTGAACGGCAAGTGAAATTCAATGACGATTACGTTTAAAATACTGTTACAATGACGTCAACGACCTACAGCCAATAAGGTGATGGCACGATGCCGAAAATCACCAAATATTAAGGCGTCCGACGTAAAAAAAGTGGCNCGTTACAAGATGGCGCCCAAAACTGTGCGGCTGCATTATTATAAATACGGAAGTAACGAGGCCGGAACATTACAACGTCCAAGTAACACCCGCCACATAGAAGACTGTAACACACAGAAGCACTCATACTTGTGCCCTTCATTATTAAATCACAAGCCTTCGCACAGTCGGATTCGGACGACACAACTCACAAACTGCACTGTATTGCGTCTAAACAGCAACTGAACGCAGTTCAAGTCTGAGCAGACAGCGTTGCATGGCTATTCAACATGCCGTCCGACGTAAACAAAGCGGCCGAACTCCTCGTATTTTAACTATTTTATTTTGTAGGTTCTACTTATTTTACCATTATGCCCTCCTCAATATTAAAAATGTGCAGAACCCATTTATATTACTTTTGTTGGTGTACTATGTTTCCTTCAGAAAATCCGCTATTCTCAATAATTACCATATACTGTAACAAATGCTATCTTTATAAGCACAAACATTCAGAACTACTATTCACTATTTAGTTATGATACATATGCACGAGACTTGCGATTCCAGGCAGTTATTTTGTGTCAAGTAGAGTACTATAGCAGTGTTGCTCAATTTATTAGGCATGGTTTTAGTTGTACTGTAGTTGTGCTTGTCTCTTGCTGTAGCAGAAAATGGTTAAATATTCATTGCCAAATCTTTGCAGCTGCGCAGAAGCACTTTGCAAGCTTCTTTTACACACAGTTGAGCTGAATGGCATATGCATGGCATGATCACAGTTCCTGGCCAAGCTTCTTGAAGACAGTTTGCTACTGAATTGTGACATCCCATCATAACTGATGCGCCGTCAGCTGCAAAACTGACAAAATTTTGTTTCCAAGGGACATCATAGTCATCTAATGTTTTGCAAAGACCCTCAGATGAAGTTCTGCCAGTTGCACCCTCATCTGCGTTTTCACTCTTGAAAACTTTGTAGAGGTCCCAGAACTTTTTTTCATTCCTCCTGAGGAAAGAAATTAACATTCATATTTAATAATTGAACACAGTGATTACCAATCAAACAAGTGAACTTAGAGAGTTTGTAGTACTCACCTGATTTGTGATCAAAATGGCAGACAGCCACACATGAAGTTTTCTCTTTGCCGATATCAATTGTTTCATCTTTAAGGACACCGAAAGGTGTATTTTTTATTTTCTTTACTAATTCTTATTTACGAGACTACTCAATACTGATAACAACAGGTCATTTTTTTTCATTTGAGACATTTCTTGGTTGTTTTTAGATTCTTGGAAAATATCTTTCATCATGTCCACTAAATGTTCTGCCACATTGAAAGCAACATTATGCTCTGAAAAAATATCCCATGGGCTTTATTTCTGCCTTCTATACATCTGTAAAAGGGCACAAAGGCGAACAGTAGCACTTGAAAGTAGAGATATGTGTTTTTCCCCAACTTCCATGAAGTTATATGTTAGTAAGTTCTGCAACCATACTGGACTTAAAATATTTGTAGGTTGCCTTGTACTTGTCATTTGGATCAGGTAAAAGTCAGGTACTGAGCTCTGGTATGCTTCTCCATTCCTTGCGGAATTTCTGTGCCCTGTGTTTAATTAATTTTTTTTTGTGTAGATGGTCTTTTTTGCCAAGATTACCTGGTGTTTTACTTTCAGCTGCCATAAGGGCAACCCTATTATTACTGCAATTTACTATTATGCAAATTAATAACAAAAAGCAAACGCGTGAATTAAAATTTAATTTTGTGAAGTTTATTAGATAGTGACTTCACATGCTGTATTACAAAGGAAAGAAGAAATGTTGTTATTATAGTTTGTTCTTTTTTAGAAGCCTTGTCCTGACAATGTGATAGGAGGAAACTGATAGGTATTTTTATCTCAGAAAGCAACAAAGGTGCTACTTGATATCTTTCTTAGTTAAGAAAAATCGAAAACTGTGCATTTCACATGATAGTGACACCAGGTTGGGGAGGGGAAGTAAAGATTATTTTCCTGTATAAGATAGGGGAGGAGTGAATTGATAATTACATCCACAAAATATGTTTTTTGTTCCCAGTTAGTAAACGTGCTTATTTTTGTAATTTTTTTAGTGGTAGTAACTACTCAAAATTCTCATACAAAACATATAAGATCTAATGTTAATCGTACATCATACATAGGCCCTAAATCCTCATACATGTACGAGAATTCTCATAGAACAATGTTTGTACGTCCATTGTCATTTCATTGCAGCAAACAAACAAAATTGAAACCAAAATTCTTCATTATAACCGAAAATGATTGGCAGTATTGTGTTTTGAATACCCAAAATTCACATACATGTAAATAACAAAAATTAGTCTGTGTTAACATAAAAAAAAATACATAAATCATGATTTTATTACCTACTTTTGCTATTGCACAAAAGGAACTCATGTTCCCAAACGTTAATATCGACAAATCATCAGGAAAAATGTAACGTCATTGCATTTCACAGCTGCACAAACAAATATATGTAAACAGGAGACTGGCAAAAAAAAACACTGCCCATCCTTCTAATAAACTGGTAACAAAACATCCAGGTTTAGAAGGCTGTCATTTCATCTGTCCGTCTGTCAAAAGTTAAAGTTTGCCTAGATTTTGATGGACGAATGGATAGAATTAATGGGCACCTCTGATTTGCTATTGGTCTGGTGATTGACAGACGGATGCGATGGGTTGTTATAAATCCTTTCTAATATGCATTATAGGTATACCGACACACACTAAGGAGAATAGTACTGCAGGCCCTATTTAGTGTAGAGACAAGAGTAGAAAAGAAAGATCATAATTTCATAATAATAATAATATTATTATTACTATATTATAAGTTAGTTGCACATATATTTGTTAATCAATGGTACCAGGAATACATCAAGCATACAATGAACTTTTTCAATTTGCTGTAGGCGTAGTGGTTTTGATTTAAGAATTCCACTATGATTCCAGGAGTTTTCTGTCATTGAAGTTAAACTATAACTATAGCCATTGCACAGTGATTATGAAAGCTCCTTGCTACAATGGTCATAATAAATCAGTGTTCCATTTCTTGTCCAATCAAATTTCACATTCAAACAAGAATTTTCAGGGAGAGTTTATTTTGGCCAACTTGTCATTTAAATGGCCTCAATATATAGGCTTTTGCAAATATTTTGCTATTAACATTTTCTCAGTTTAATTTATCTTCTTGTTTAAATTTTTAAACTAATACTTAAAATAATAATGTAATGTGAAAAATATTAATATCACTCTAATTAATGTATATTTTGGTGACTGGATTTGCAGTTATGGGTCTAATAATGCATTGGACGGGGTGTACATTACTATAGGTGAAGTGTAACTGGCTGCACATCTGTTCTTGCATAAGAAAGTTAAAGTTCACCAGTCTGCAGTGCATTTATGCAGTGGTAAGGTAAACCTACCTGTTTTCGTCAGTGTTTCAGTAGTTGTCAGTAGTAACTGTAAACAAAAATAATATTTTGGAGAATCAATACAGGCCTGTTGCCAAAGTAAATATTGGATAACTTCGCGTTTGCTTTTGAGTTATTCCCAGGCCTCTACAAATTCGCTGAAAGTTTAGGAGCCACACACATGCTAATTCAAACAAAATTTGTCTACTCTTGCTGGAACTCTAAGTTATGTTCTCCATTAACATTAAATTCATACATTTATTATATTATGAAACCTTTGAAACAACTCGTGGAACATTTATCAGAAACCATGCCACAATCTATGTACTATTTAATTTGCACTGTTGGGAAGTTGTACTGTAAATGAGCCCCTCGATGTATATAGCGTGGTTGTACAGGTCCCAGTTCCCAGACCATTTGAAAATTAGTAATTTGCTCAGGCACACTGTTCTTCCTTCACTGAACACAAATGGGTTAAGTCACGTCATTTCATTACTGAAATAAAGTGTGCCGTTTGTAGTGGTTTTTTTATGTCAACATTGCATAACAGTGTAGTTTTATTGTAACTGTTATTTCTTTTACGGGGAACTTTGTACTGCTCTTTGCCTGGTTGCCACATTCATTAAAATAATGTTACTGTCCTCGCTGTGCTGCATTCCCAACTCCCAAGCCACCCTGTCATCTCCTGAATGGTTCAGCAAGCACGCAGCAGAAGCGATACCACCAAAGTACACGCATGATGCCGTGCCTGCCTGCTACACACTATACTCAATGCACCATCCTTACAGCACCTGTGCAGGCGACAGCCTACATTCGATGCACTGTGAATTATACTACACTTGGTGCAACATAAAATATCAATAACAGTATCGTGGAATGTGAGTCCCTTCTGGAGTATGCTGTACATTTTGTAATGAAATCAGCTTAAGATTTGAACTATGGTACTGTACAACCAAATCAAAATGGAAAAAAATTTAAAAGTTATACCTTGCAAAATTTAGTTGCCAACATGAAAAACTCTGGCGCAATGGCGACCTGGTGCCTGGGATTTGTAGAGCCCTGGTTATACCCACTTCAATCATTTACAGAATGTACCCTATTTTCAAGTAGTAGTAGATAGTTATGGTGTGCAGTGCTGTGAAGTTCTGCAAAAGTTATTATTTTCTAAAGGAAAATCTTAAGAAGGTAAGTGCAAATACTGACATCTGTTTATTAATTTTTGATATTGTTACAAAATGTTTGGTGCTTACCATGACAATTACTTTCTTTTAAAATGCACTGCAAATATATGTATGTTTAAAAGCGGTAACACCAGTGTAATTATTGGGGTGACAAAAACTAAATCAAAAGTATCTAAAATTTCTAGTGTTTGTCATGCCTGACGAACACTGGTACATTTTATATTTGCTTTTAAATGTTTTCTGCTACACCCTGAAATTTATTTATAGGGTTTGTTTCATGTTATTCTTGTTAAAAGATGTGTTGTTTTATTGGGTCCGGTAGTCGTCACCAGTGACGATCTCTCGTGCATGTGGGTGATGATATTTGGGGTAGGACTTATTAATTTTTATTTATTGGGAAAATGGTTTAGTTATTGTTTGACTCACAAACAAGTGCATTTTTTTAAGGTAGTCATGCTTACAGCTATTTTCCATTGCAACATAATTTTATTGCATGTTGAAATGTCAACACAGAAAATTCTAATGTATGAAGAGTCGACCATGGAAGCTGCTCTAAAAGATATAATAATAATAAAACGTCTTTATTTTTTGTAACGAAGTTAAGTTATCACCACCTTCTCTTACACTTAACCACTTTACATAATAAAACATAACACTTATTTTTTTAAAAGTAAAAGAAATAAAAAAATGAAACAAAACTTAATGTCTACTATAAAATTAGAAAGTAGCTTATATGAAATATATCAAAGCAACATACAAAAACTAAAAATAAGCTGAATAGTGAACTTACACAATTTCTTTTTTGATGTATGTTTTTATGTGTGAATACGTATATGCATATGCCTACACACACACATGTACAAAACCTCGTATACATATGACATATATTCATATACATATAATTTTACTATTTATAAAAATAAACTACAGGTAACATTGATTAGCAAAAATTTCTAAAACTGCAATTTAGTTTAAGGATTTCTGAAGGAAAGAAAATCACATCAAATAACTATTTAAACACAGGAAAAAAGACAAAAAAAAATTAATTAATATAGGACATTTTATGTTTGCTACATCTAAAATTATGTCAGTTACCTAAAAATATACATAAAATAAAATAGTAATGCAATGTTTACTCACACGTGCTCATTCACACACCTACATACATTAACAGTATATCTAATTAAATAATAACATAAGCATCAGAAACATCACTACAGTCGCACGAAGCAGAAAGTAAATAATTTAGAGGTATTATAAAAGAGGAACCTCCACAATAAATATTGTTTATATCAAACCCATATTTCACGTTCATTTAAATATTTATAGCCTAACCAAGCTGTTCCGGCATAATTTTGTGAATTTAGTGATTGAAATTGTATCTCTTGCTTTCTGAGGTAAGCAATTCCAGAGTTTGGTTGCGGTGACGATGAAAGATGAAGTGAAAAATTAGTTGTGTTTTGGTACTAGAAGCTTTTGTTGATCGAAAGAATGAGTGTTTAAAGTGTTGGGCAGTAAGAAACAAGACAAAAAGGTATCGAGGACACCCTGTTAGAAATAATTTCTTTAACAAGCACATCTTGTGCAATGATCGTCAATTTTTTTAATCAAGTCATAAGAAAGTATATCTGTATTTTGTGATATGGTCTTTCTTTTTAAGATTAAAAATAAGACGTTCACTCTGAGCTAGATCTTCATGGAGGTCACTGAAGACTATAACAGCATAATCAAGGTGTGAAATTATTAATAATTTGTTTCAAGTCTTCATAAATTTTGTGGGTAAATTTTTTTAAGCCTTCTTAATGAATGTAAAGTGACGTTTGTTTGTCTACAGATGTGACATGTTCTCTCCATGTTAAAGTTTCACTTAAATATTACACCTAGGTTTTTTACGGGCTTTGATAGAGGAATCGGCTCGCCATCAAGTATTATATTAGGAGCGCTAGTGATGTTTGGTGATATGAGTAGTTCCTTGGATCCAATAATAATGCTCTGGGATTTCTTAGGGTTTAATAGTAGCTCGTGCTTTATTGGCCATTCTAAGATGTTTGACAATTCATGGTTAATTGTGTCAATTGATGATGTAATATTACTGGGATGAGCTGGCATGTAGATTTGGAAGTCGTCTCCATAAAGATGGTATTTACAATGTTTTAGCAGCTTAGGGAGGTCATTAATAAAAATAGAAAATAGTAGGGGTCGCAGAACAGAGCACTGGGGAACTCCAATTTTAACTGTGCGCCAAGTGGATTGTTGTTCTCCACAGACAACTCTCTGATAATGGCCGCACATGTAACTTTTAATCTATTCTAATAATATTTCGGAGAAATTAAAATATGATTTTAACTTTGCTCATGGTCAACAGAATCTAATGCTTTGCTAAAATATAATTGTGTCAAAATCGTTAGCAAACGGTTATCCCTGTTATGTCATCAGTAACCTGAAGAAGAGCCGTACATGTGCTAAAGCCCTTTCTGAAACCAGACTGATGGTCGACCATCAGGTTATTTTCAATAATGTACCTTGTTATCTGTTGGTGTGCAATATATTCAAGGGCGTTGGAAATTGTGGGAAGAATGCTTATGGTTCTATAATAACTGGCACATTGAGGATTATTTTTCTTCAGAATGTGAATTACTAAAGCAGATTTCCACTGAGTTGGAAAGCTGCCTGTGACTAGCGAATAATTGAATATTTTAGTTATTGCTTCTAAGAATAACTGCAAGGCTAGGTTTATCATGTCAATTGAAATTCTGTCATCCTTGGTCTTGGTTTTAATACGTCTGATAGCTTTCAGAACACCAACAGATGTGACGACATTAAAGTAAAAACGTTCTTCTACACAGCAGATGTGGGCTTTAATAAGAGACAATGTTTGGTTTTTTGTTTCAGGATTAATATGAGTACATGGAGTTGTGAAATGAGTATTAAGTTCGCCTGATTAAATTTTTGTTTAATTTTTTAGTGTCTTTAAACTTTATACCCATATTTTAACACTCCTCCATAAATGCTGCGGGCATGAGTTTGGTTGATTCAAGTGGCGAGCGTACACAATCTTAGACGTTCTAATGGTTTGGGTACAACAGTTTCTGAGTAAACAGTATTTCTCGAATCTCATAAATACAAGGCTATCATTTTATCTCTTTAAAAATTTATAATTACGAAATGCATTATCCTAATCAGCCATTAAAGCTTTAATTTCCTGGGTCATCTATGGTGCTGGTGGACAAGAAACCTGCTTTGTTTGTTTCGGACTGTGCGTATCAATAAGTTGTATAATGTTTTCACATAATTGACCTTGTCATCAACTGTATGCAAATAGTGTATGTCACTCCACTGTACTTCAGAAGCATCGTTAATAAATTGCGGCATGTCAATCCTTTTCAAATCTGTGTAGGTAATAATTTTTGGTAAAAATTTTGACGTACGAAGTGAGTAAGTTACATGTATGAGATCATGGTGAGATAAACCCGGCACACTGATTCGTCCACAGTGTAGGACTTTGTCAGCTTTTGACCTGAATATAAGGCCAAACAGTGCGTCCGCGTTGTTAGTATGGTGGGTGGCTTCAAGAGGACAATATGCTAGATTACATGAGGAGAAGAGCAATGTTTGACGTGATTCTGTTAAGAGGTCGGTGTTGAAATTGCCCATAATCAATACATTATCATAATTAGGTTGTATCGCAAATAGGTCTTTTTCTAAGTCTTCCACTCAAACCAAAATATTGGTGACAAGAACTAGTACAAAATATACAACTTTTCAAAACCAATGAATCTTTGAATTGTGGTATCAATCATATTATTTATAAATGTAAAATAATGAAGAAATGTTTGCAGATTTGGCTACTATGTTTTGATTTTAATTTTATCATTAGGTTAATGTGTTAACATAATTACTACTGGTGCATTTACCTTAATGGTTATAGCTATGATTAGCATGCACCACTGAATAGAAAGGTGTTCATCTATTTCTTATGGTATTTTAGGGTATTTTAACTGTAGCATAGCATGCAAGATAGAGGTTGTTAATGGTTAATTGAGCAGTTTCGTAAATTAGTTTTTGGACTAGATAAA
Source organism: Clitarchus hookeri (assembly GCA_002778355.1). Lineage (NCBI taxonomy): Eukaryota > Metazoa > Arthropoda > Insecta > Phasmatodea > Phasmatidae > Clitarchus > Clitarchus hookeri. The sequence continues at coordinate 517,886 of NQII01001830.1, forward strand.
TAAATAAAATTGTTTGAAAAATGTTACTGCCCCTACTGGTATGTATTTAACAGGCACTCTGACATGCACCAAGTTACGTTGGCAATGACGGAAGGAAAGTAGCTCCATATTTTAATGTTTTATTAAAAAAGTGTTATGCAAACATTTGTAATACTGAAATGGTTTCTTTCCTTTCTACTTTTTAAATGCACACTGTATAATTTTACGAATTAGCCAATTTGTTACATATTTATCATTTTTAATTATATCATACTCTCACTTGATGGATGTGTGAATAAAGTGATAATACCTATGGCAATGTTACATATGGCTAAAGAATACACAGTGTACCTACAAGAAGATCTTAAGCAGGGCTTTCAAAATTGCTGAGTTAGTGACCCGTCTATTGTGAGTTTGATCCCAATATGCATTAAATTTACTTTCGTAACATTTGTTATTTGTGGGGTTTACAGAAGTTTATTAATAAATCCTCAAAAGGCAGTTTTCGAATTCAGCCCACATAATTATTAACTGTAAGTATAACAGAGTAATTACATAGAATTATAGTGATTTTGGTTTAAAATTGGTTGTGAAAAAAATTGAAAGTTGTATTTTATTTTATTTACAGAAGTTGTTGAATCATTACTGTGTAGCCAAATTTTAGTGTTTAGTCACCATCCTAAAAGAAATTATAGGTAGTGAAAACGTGAACACCCAGACATTACCAATTTCCAGACCATCAATACTGCACTTAAACAGAATAAAAGATTGTAATGATCCACAAATACCTCCTAAAAAACACTTGATTTGCTTATTGTTTGGGGTAGGTTGGGTTATGTTATGTTACCGACAGTATTTTTAAAAATGGTTTCAACACAATGGCTTGACCTACAGTTCACAACTAAACTGTACTAACATGTTATGACAGCGTTCATAATGAAAGAACAGATTTGTACCACCCCTCATCTTTTTGATGCAGGGTTCAACTTGTTTCATTGCAGCAAATAAATAAATTGTTTCATAATTTTCAAGAAAGAGATGATAAATAATTACAGAAAATAAGTTATCATATCCACCAAAATATTCTTGATAGGCTTAGCGCTTGAAATGCCGTATTAAATTAGGCATTTATCATGGTGATTATGCAAAGCCGCTGCTTTGCTGGAGAATAAAAAAAATCCATGAAAATGGTATGTTTAGCACTGGTAATCGTGCTGAAATTTAATTGCACAGTCACATTGTTACATGACCAGACCAACATACCACAACATTATGACCAATGCAAAGAGCAAAGAAATCTCCAATATTTCCACAAATAGTTCTTGGAAAGTGACGTCGTCCAATTCTGCACCACTCTGCTTATTTGAGGACAAGTAAAGCAAATTATCAATTTACATTCTTCATAAATATTTACCAGGGTACATATGAAGTAGGTGAATTGGTGCAGCCCTCCCCTTTTGTTTTGGTTGCGCTGTGGGAAGTAGAGTGGTGCAGTTTTGCATGGAATCACTTTTCTTAAGGTAGTTGGCATAAGTTCCTGGGAATGAATAAAAAACAAAAACATCGCCTCCAACCATAGTCGAATTTGGCAACAAAAGCGCTATACAGTACTCACTTAGTAACAGAAGGAAGTACTGTCAATCCTTGATGTTTTGCACAGAAATATGGCATATGTCTCATTTGACTCAAATACTGGTTACTTAAATGCAGCATAAGTAAGCAACTGTATGTCAGCTTACAAATGAAGATAAGAAACAAATAAATAATTTCAAACCATGTGCCTCGCCAAAAAGATTTTTTTTAAACATCCCATTGCTTATATTCCGTACTATTGGTATGTGTCCTTTCGTACCATTGCCATAGAAAAAACTTACTGTCCACAACTTGTTCATTTTTCATACATAACACAGTCATGTACTGTAGTGTTTCTTACCAAACATGTCTCACCCGCCATGATTGTGTCCCAGACTGTCTGTCCTCGCCCAGGTAAGTCAACCTCAGTATGCATAATCCCTACACTATATCTCTCTTTCTCTCACTTTTGTCACATTGCGCTGCATTAACTGTATACACCCAAGTCTAACCCTAACACAAACACTATTTTTATTACATACGCACAAACTATATTGTATACACACTAGTCTGTCCCTCACGTAACACTATTGTTTCATACAAGTCTATTCGTTTTCCTACATGTCTATTCGTTGAGGTTTCTTCAACATTCTTCCACTTTGGGTTCTGATAACTTGATCATTCCTGCCTCCCACTAGTGCCTCAACTGACCTTTGAAGACCCNTCAAACCAAAATATTGGTGACAAGAACTAGTACAAAATATACAACTTTTCAAAACCAATGAATCTTTGAATTGTGGTATCAATCATATTATTTATAAATGTAAAATAATGAAGAAATGTTTGCAGATTTGGCTACTATGTTTTGATTTTAATTTTATCATTAGGTTAATGTGTTAACATAATTACTACTGGTGCATTTACCTTAATGGTTATAGCTATGATTAGCATGCACCACTGAATAGAAAGGTGTTCATCTATTTCTTATGGTATTTTAGGGTATTTTAACTGTAGCATAGCATGCAAGATAGAGGTTGTTAATGGTTAATTGAGCAGTTTCGTAAATTAGTTTTTGGACTAGATAAATAAATAAAATTGTTTGAAAAATGTTACTGCCCCTACTGGTATGTATTTAACAGGCACTCTGACATGCACCAAGTTACGTTGGCAATGACGGAAGGAAAGTAGCTCCATATTTTAATGTTTTATTAAAAAAGTGTTATGCAAACATTTGTAATACTGAAATGGTTTCTTTCCTTTCTACTTTTTAAATGCACACTGTATAATTTTACGAATTAGCCAATTTGTTACATATTTATCATTTTTAATTATATCATACTCTCACTTGATGGATGTGTGAATAAAGTGATAATACCTATGGCAATGTTACANATAAAGTGATAATACCTATGGCAATGTTACATATGGCTAAAGAATACACAGTGTACCTACAAGAAGATCTTAAGCAGGGCTTTCAAAATTGCTGAGTTAGTGACCTGTCTATTGTGAGTTTAATCCCAATATGCATAAAATTTACTTTCGTAACATTTGTTATTTGTGGGGTTTACAGAAGTTTATTAATAAATCCTCAAAAGGCAGTTTTCGNAGCTGTTCCGTGGCAAAAGCCTTTGGCAAAGTATTGATCGATAAAGGTCACACGCCGGGAGAACACTATTGACCTACAGTGTGTGGGTTTTGCGTAATGGGAATAAACACGAGTTGGGCATAAATAGCTTATTCCCACAATTATTCACGTTAGAGATGCAGTAAAACTGAAATGGTGTTTCGTTCGTGAGTTTGTGAGTTATCCCCAGTTGTCTGGCAACCGTTCAGAAAATTGTATTTTGGTGTAACAAAAAAGGCTACCTAAACATTTTGGTATGTGACTGACGTTATTTTGGTTGTAAGAGAAAAATTAACTATGTATAATTGCATAAGTGGTCAATCCATTATCATGTTCGGTGGGTCAAATGGAGCATAGGCGANTTAACTATGTATAATTGCATAAGTGGTCAATCCATTATCATGTTCGGTGGGTCAAATGGAGCATAGGCGACAATGGCCTGGATGTACGAGTTATCAGCAAGACGATTCCGTCGGAATATCTCTGTATCAACCACGGCATTTACTGCGAGAGGGCATAGGTGACACGTCTTATTAAATTCTGTATATGACCAGGGGAGAAGTCGGCAGGTGTTTCATTTCTGCTATGAACTGCAACAAGGTAACCTGCATTAAGTTTGTTTTTGGCATTACTGCCACGTGAAGAAAGCAC
>NQII01001831.1:0-58529 GCA_002778355.1 Clitarchus hookeri
TCCACGTCCGTCGGAATGCACAATGGACATGAATGGGTGCAGATGATCGGACAGGATGCTTACGTATATGTCACCGGTCAGAGTCGTATCTAGATGTATAAGGGTTCCCATTTCACGCCAACTGCACACGCCCCATACCATGACAGAGCCTCCGCCAGATTGAATAGTTTCCTGTTGACAAGTAGGGTCCATGGATTTATGAGAATGTCTCCATACCCATACACGTCCATCCGCCCGAAAAAAAAACCTGTACTCAGCTGCGCCCGTCAATTTTGGTGAGAAGCATCAGAATTATAATAAATCAGATGCTTTACCTATTAAAAATCCTGAAGATTCAGATATAAATATTGACACATCAAAACCAGGTGAACTTGAAAAAGCGAATGGCGTGGCTATTAACTCTCCTAACTGCCATGATAAATAACAAAATTCGAGTATATTTNACCTGTACTCAGCTGCGCCCGTCAATTTTGGTGAGAAGCATCAGAATTATAATAAATCAGATGCTTTACCTATTAAAAATCCTGAAGATTCAGATATAAATATTGACACATCAAAACCAAGTGAACTTGAAAAAGCGAATGGCGTGGCTATTAACTCTCCTAACTGCCATGATAAATAACAAAATTCGAGTATATTTAAAAAGAAAGAAATCCTTAAAAAAGTATAAAATATGATTTCTCATTAGATGAGAGAAAACTGCTAAGAAAATGAAGAGGGCAGAAGCACACACTGTGAAGACGCTCTGCACGGAAAAGTGCAAAACAATGTCTCTCTCTAAAATTTCAGAATGTAAGCAAAAATAAATAAATAAACAATTTTGGGCTCTTGATACGAATTAAGAAAAGAAAGCACTTTTACTCAAACATTATTAGCAAAATGCCTGTGAATTGTAAAACGAAGGTAGACTCTTAGTCTTGCGTGGACTAAATAATACTGTCTTAAAAACGAGGACGGAAAAGATGTAAAAGTTTGTAAAGTGTTTTTCTTAGCTACTCTAGGTTATGAAAAGAATAACGACAAAATATAACAAACTCTTTCGAAGAAGAAAGGCAACATTTCACCTGTGCCTGACAGGAGAAAAGGAAGAGTTCTCGAAAATANTTGCGTGGACTAAATAATACTGTCTTAAAAACGAGGACGGAAAAGATGTAAAAGTTTGTAAAGTGTTTTTCTTAGCTACTCTAGGTTATGAAAAGAATAACGACAAAATATAACAAACTCTTTCGAAGAAGAAAGGCAACATTTCACCTGTGCCTGACAGGAGAAAAGGAAGAGTTCTCGAAAATAAAGCTAATCACGATACCATAATGGAATATATAGATTCACTTGAGCCCNCAGGAGAAAAGGAAGAGTTCTCGAAAATAAAGCTAATCACGATACCATAATGGAATATATAGATTCACTTGAGCCCAAAAGTTCCCATTATAGGCATGAACATACGACTAAAGGAAGTGTCTTACAAGTGATATAACAACAACCCAAATTCACCAGGAATGTGTAAGTAAGCATCCTAATATTAGTTGCTTGTATGATCTCTACCGAAGTGAAGTACCAAAACAAAACATTTCGTTTGTTAAACTGGGAAATGAAAAATTAGAACATTGTGAACATCTTAATTTGCATGGCCATAATTCAATTTATTTGCAGGGTGCCTGTGAAATATTCATTCTTTAGGACCATCATATAAAAACGTAAATGCGGCAAGAAAAAAGTTCAAAAAAGATTNTGCCTGTGAAATATTCATTCTTTAGGACCATCATATAAAAACGTAAATGCGGCAAGAAAAAAGTTCAAAAAAGATTCAAGTGTGTGCTCGGATTAAATGGAAAAGGTATAAATGCTCCTAAAATGTGAAATGTTCAAAACTATTTTAAACAAGCAAATCAATATTTCTCATCAAAAGTAAANTGCCTGTGAATTATTCATTCTTTAGGACCATCATATAAAAACGTAAATGCGGCAAGAAAAAAGTTCAAAAAAGATGCAAGTGTGTGCTCGGATTAAATGGAAAAAGTATAAATGCTCCTAAAATGTGAAATGTTCAAAACTATTTTAAACAAGCAAATCAATATTTCTCATCAAAAGTAAANGTATAAATGCTCCTAAAATGTGAAATGTTCAAAACTATTTTAAACAAGCAAATCAATATTTCTCATCAAAAGTAAAGGCACTTGGAACGAGCCCCCATGATTTCTTTCAATGGGCAGATTGTTCCACAACAGGAGCATTAATAATACAAAAATAAATATTATGGTACTAAACGGTCGTCTAGCAAATGTATAAAAAATGTCTGTCCTTAAGAAGAGACCTAATAAAATGTTAATGAGGAGAACTTGAAAGTGGGAAAAGCGTGTCGTCCGTATTTACGAGACCAACTTCAGGCCAAAAGAGGGTGCAGCAACCTCAATTATAAAGTGTGCTATGGAGAAAATAAGTGGATAAAGCTAGATTTCCCAAATCGCACAGCGTTAAAAAATGGCTTACATTTTCTACCAAGACACGAAAAACCTGTAGGAATCTCAGCTTCAAGGAAATACTCAATAATAACATATTTCTCAAATCCCAAAAGGGCATCATTCCTCAGAGTTGGGTTTCTTGTTGGAAACAAATGCCAGGAATATAAGAAAGTACAATGTTATTTAAAAGTCGTAAGTTTTCAAAATATGGACGTATATTTTAGTATACTGTTTTGTTTAGTATGTTTCCTACGTAAATTTTGAAACAAATAATATATATTTGGGTAAAAACTCTTAGTAGTTGTTAATATAAGTGTTTTCAAGTCCAAGTTGTATATTATTGGTTACAGAAAATAGCGTGTTCTTGAAAGTATGTTGTATTTTTATTTTTATGTGTAATTTTTCTAACTATTTTAGTAGTAATTATTTTGGCTTGTTTCCAATTTTATAAAAATGGGTTATTTATTTATAATGGAAGATACAAAATCCAACAACAATGTTCACATTAACTACTAAGAATTTGTGCTTGTAAGTACCTGTTACTAACGATTTTAATCGTACCTATGTAGATACCACAAAATATTTATATTGTATTGTACTTATGGCTGAAAAGCTTAGTTTTTCAATGTGGTTTTTCTTAACATGTTGTAACTGCTGCCATAATTACAAATTTAGTTTTTTTTTGTTCATTCATATATTTTCATACAAAATAAACTAATGAAAATTGTGGTAGTGGTTTCAATGTCTTTAAATATCCAAAAATATATAAATATGACGTCTAAACTTCACACCTCATTTTCTCACTTTCAGCTCAAATGCAGTTGCCCTATTTTTGGTCTTATTGAGGCAGCGTAGCGCTGAACTTCGTCTGCGTACATGTTAAATAAATATGTACCTGGCTTTATAAGACTTATNTTATTGAGGCAGCGTAGCGCTGAACTTCGTCTGCGTACATGTTAAATAAATATGTACCTGGCTTTATAAGACTTATTTTTATTTAAAATAAATTGTAATTTTTTCTTCCAAGGACAAAGAAATTCATCTACTGTTCCGAAATAGTACATACACTTGTGACGTATTATGACTCGTCGTCTATCAGGGACTCTCCGTAGATATTAATTTCGGCAAATAAATTGTTGTAGAAAATATATGTATTTTTAAATTATAGCGTGTGGGCCTTTGAAGCCTTCAGCAACGAATTTCGTTTGGGGAAGGTGAAAGCTAATTCATACAACGAAATACCCCGCAGCTTCTGCTGAGAGATATTACTTTACACTTTTGAAAACTATAAGAGTGCAAGCTTTCTGAAAACAAAAATTTACTTTAAGTGGTATATATTAGCAGTAACATGTAACAGGCCAACACTTTGTCCGGAGTCAGAGCAGTAGCCATCTGCTCTTACGCCGTCCTACACTAAAATACAGATAGATGGATTGCAAAGAAAGGCTAATAGCGAAAATTCTGTCGGGCTTCTGTTTCCTGCTCCTTTTTCTGCATTCCCGCATATCTTATCTACCCTTTTCTCGACACATATAATTTACCCCGTTAGCTCTGGAAAATGGGCAAAGATACTTAAACGAGGCAAGTGATGAACATGTGAAAGGAACTACTGTATTGGCTATCCAGGGCATGCGTTACATTTCTTTATTGTTTATTTTCTTTTAATTTTGGTACAACATTGCATATTTCACCTTCTTTTGATGTCAGATGTACTAAAATATATTACTTAATTATTAATAAAAATATTTTTATCTAGTGATGTGTTCTTTTTTTTAATTTTTTTCTTAGCGGTATTACTTTCTTATTTTTAAATGTTATAAGGAAATAAGGAGGAACAACAGAAGTTGTAATTCTGTGTTTTACGCCTTATTGGATGGTAAATCGGGAGTTTTGGGATTAGTCATGGAACTTTCCTTTTAATGATACTATAAGCCTTATAAATGTCAAGTGGTGTTTGGACTTGTTCAATGCAAATTTTCAGTTAAGGTACGCTACCTTTGCAGGCAGCACTATTGCAATACTTCTTATTTTGGTTATATTCGCAAATCTTGCAAACATCATTAATTGTGTCAGGTAACAAGTTGTGAACACTGAAATGATTTATTTTGCTTTCAGTTTTTTTTTTCAATGCATAAAAATGTCCTCACATCTAGTGAACGACCGACAGCCACAACACTAGCGCAGAAACACATACGACCCGTCTGACTTCGAACAATAAAGTAACATCATGAGAATCTATAGGACCTTCCGCAGTAAGCCGACGGCCATCGCGAAGACACTGCATGTCTCGACAAGCGAAAGGGAGATGACACAGAACACAAGCCAAGAGAATGTCGCATCAGACCCTAGTGTCCCACACCAGCCGAGTCTCACACATTATATACTGAAAAGCCAAAAAAACATCTACGCCTGCCTAATATCGTGTCCCCCCTCCGCTCTTCAAAGTCCCACACAACATGACAAAACGGACCGTGGCTCTTCTACCACTTCACGAGCCCGCAGAAGTGCCGCAAGACGACGTGGCATGGGCTCGACTAATGTCTGAAGGTATGCAGTAGGCAATTCACACCATGAATCCTGAAGGGCAGTCCACAAATCTAATCTGCGCCAATTAGAGAAAAGGTCGCATGTCTGTCACCTTTAATGATTCTTGTCAGTCGTCGTTTGTCCCGTCCTTTCACGACCTTTTTCCGGCCGGCCGCAGCGATGTCGAAGATGTGATGTTTTTCCGGACTGCCGACATTCACAGTACACTCGTGAAATGGTTAAACGCTAACATAAAAATTTTATAGCTACCTCGGAGATGTTATGTCCCATCTCTCGTGCGGTGACTATAACTCCACGTTCAAACTCACTTAAATCTTGATAACCCGCCATTGTAGCAGCAGTAACCGATCTAGCTGCCGACCGCATCCCGTTACTCTGATTGGTTCCATACATCTGTTATTTGCATACACACGTCTGTAACAGTTTTTTTTTTTGGCTCTTCAGTGTACTTTCCTTTACGAGGGGAATTCAGTTATACACTACAAATCTTCAATTTATAAGGTTTGAAACACTATTTGAATATATATGTACTTATTTTGAATACATATCATTAATATTTTATATATTCGAACAACTGTAAGAACATAATAAACAACAAGCATTTAAAACATTAGTCATGAAGGAGAGAGAGAGAAACAACACAGTAACGCACTGAGACAAACAGATAAAAAAAATACATACATATATATATATATATATATAAATTGCTATTCGCATTTGCCGGCAAATATATGTATGTATGAGTATCATGTGATCTACGTTATGAGAGGCGAAGAAATTTCCGCTGTGAAGTGTGGGACAGTGTGTAAATGATAGAACGTTATTATAGTGGTCAGATAATTTTATAAGATATTACAACAAACATAAATATTAACTCCTTGCAGCACTCAGATACCGAGCAAGCATGCATGCATAAAGAAATTCTTCTCACATATGTAAAACACGAAATAAAATCCGTCAACAAACGTCTACCTGTATATATACAGCAGGACGAAGAGGTTTTTAGCTTTCGCCTATGCCTAGGATGTTTTCAAGGTAACGTGCTGATGCAAACAGATATAAAAATGTTATGAATGTAAATAGTTATAAACTTAAAACAAACTTTGTTTATTGCTCGAGCATCGTGTGCTATATACAACGTTAGTTGGAAAAATCTTCTACAAAGCTGAGAAGCACAGGTGCAATCAGGTCAACACTACAACGGATTAATAAAAACAGATAAAAAAAAATTCAAGGGAAAAAAAGTTGTAAACACTTGACAACCATCGCAATTAGATATTACATATGCACCAGCTCATGTACCCTGAAAGCACTGGAGACAGTGCATCATCCTTGAAATTAAGGCATAGTAGGTTCAAATCTCAGAGAGAGTAAAATCAGTACACAGGTAAAAGAAAAATTCAACATGATGCATAATTTAAAAAAAGTATACTTTATGTATATATATAAATATATATTATATTTACATATTTAACTATACAGCTCATCATGCAATAATTACAATGAACTATATATCCAATATAATAGTTTCATACATGACTGTACTCAATGTATGTTCATCTCAAATACTGGTCACCTGTAGTGCATTTATAATTAGGTAACAAGCAGGTCACGCAGTGACAACCCGAGGCGGACAACACGAATTATCATGTGATAATCTTATAAAAGCAGATCGTTAAGTTTACATACATCTACAACGATCGCGTACATTGTTATAATATATAGATAGAATAATATGTTGAAGACTTGCCATCTGTGACTGCATCGTCTATAACAAGGGACTCTGAAGATTTGTTCCTAACAACACGACAACAGGAAAGTAGTCATTGCATGTTCGCCCGCAGTGATAGTCTGAATATACATCACAAGGAATGGAAAGACAATGTTTCCTGTTCAACAGGAATTAAGTTGGAAGTATTGTTGCAAGACATTCACTTGCACCCTACCAGCCATTTATAAACATACATAGCAGTAGATACATTTCTTAGTCGATAGGAATTCAAAAATAAAAATAAACAACACTTTATTTTTTCTATATGTATTCATATTCTTAATCAAATCATATGCATATGTACATAATATGTCATGCAATAAAGTCATTAGTTCCGAGTTCGTAAATAATATATTTTTTCTCTTAGCTGACAGAAAGATATCTCTGTAATAGAACCAGCAACCATAGCATATCAACCATGTCATTGAGGTCTTCAGAAAATAAGAAGCTAGACTTCACGAAACTCTTCTCAGAAGGTTCGCGATACATGTCTGCATCTATGTTGTTGTGTTATGAATAGGTTGTTAGATTCCTCTGGGTCAGAGCACTACGTTCTAATGTGCGATTATTCTGCCCCAACTTCAAGTAGCTCTTATGTTCAGCAACACGTTTATGATTTTGCTTTGCAGATGTCGACACTTCATCTTTATCAGTAAAATATGTCAATTACATATAGTTATAAATGAAATATATGTATACACATTCATCAAAATTGGTTCATACATGACTGTACTCAGTGTATGTTCATCCCAAATTCTGGCAGTCTGTCGGACATGTATAAGTAGGTAACAAGCAGGTCACATCGTGACCATCCGAGGCGGAAAACACGAACATTATGTTTAACGACAAAATAAATTTCCATTGACAAGTGTGGAACGTTAAGGACAACACTGCCATGCACACTGATGTAAGTTATAATAAAAATTAAAAAATGTAAAGAATAATAGTTATAAGCACTTACGAACCATTGCAATAATCATATATTACACAGACATGACTCTTACCAGGGAATTCAATTATATAGAACAAGGTAACAATTTATTCTGTCCGAATACATCAAGCAGTAATTATTATAATGACTCTCTAAAAATATTGCTTCGTATAAACTTTTTTTTGTAGTTGATATCCTCCCTACACACTTTTAGATCAATAAAAGCAGTTCGGACCGACACTTCACATTACTCAGAACATCTTTCTCTCGTCGAGAGGTCATAGTGAAAAATTTTCGAGACGATGTTCGAGAAGCTAGAAAAGTTTATAGTCTATCATAAAATACGGAATTATTAAATCACTTACATCACACGACAAAGATACCGAGCTCGCATACCTACCAAAAGAAGGCCTCGCATATACACGTAATTAAATAAAATCCGTCGGCAAACACCTATCTCTCCAACCGCAACAGGACGAGGAGATTCTCGACTGTTCTCCCACGCCTACAATATTTTTCCAGATAGCGCTACCGTTACAGCAACACCATATCACTGGAGCTGGTGTACGACTCATCGGGAGCGAGCAGCAGCAAAAGAAAAACAAGGCGCAACTAACACTGAAAGATGAACGAGTGTAAAGAAGTTGAGAGGTTGCATTGACAACTTCGCAGGCTAGGCGGCGATCGAACTGTTATGGTCATCTATTTCAGTCCAGCAACCATGCTACCGTTTGTTCCACAGCCAGCAGTCCACTGGAGCAATTCGAGACGAGAAATAGAAATTAGCATGGCGTGTGAACGGTATACAAACGAGCATCACGTGAAATGAATGTTTCCTCTCGTAAAGGAAAGTATCATGTGTGAGACTCGGCTGGTGTAAGACACTAGAGTCTGATGCGACTTTCTTTTCGCTAGTGTTCCGGGTCAACTCCCCTCGCTTGTCAAGACATGCACGGTATTCGCGCTGGTCGTCGGCTTACTGTGGAAGGTCCTACAGATTCTCATGATGTTACTTGATTGTTAGAAGTCGTTCGGCTCGTATGTGTTCCTCTGCTAGTGTTTTGACTACCGGTCGTTCATTAGATGCGAGATTTTCATTTCAGTGTATTTGTAAGGAAGTGGTTTGATATTCTATTGTACTGGTCAGGAGGTTGGATATTGTTTAACATCGTTTTACAAACTACGTACAGTACTCGACGTATGTGTAATTCGTAATTGTGCTGGTTGGTAAGTGTTTATAACTATTCTGCCTTTGTGTTTTGTTTTTGTTTTATATCTATTTGCATCATTGTGTAGCAGTGATGTCTCTCTTGTGCGACTAATGGTTTACATATATGCAAGCAAAGAAATGCTGTCTTTACAAATCGTATAATGCATATCGTCATTAAATTGTATTNCTTACATATATGCAAGCAAAGGAATGCTGTCTTTACAAATCGTATAATGCATATCGTCATTAAATTGTATTCATTTTTGTGGTGGGTACTTGTGATCAATCGTTCTTTCTCATGTCGACATTCATTCTAGGCTTTTACTAAACTTCTTGGGTATGATATCGACATTAATATAACTGTTATGGACTGTAGCTCCATCGGAGTTTTTTATAAGTATACTTAGGACATACTTGACACTTGCGACGCGTTTTCGTTGACGGGGGGTGTTGTCCATGATTTGAATTGGGTGACTGTATCTTAAATGGTTCGGTAATTACTCCCAACTATGCATATAAGTATTCATAAAAGTTATCACTGCTGGTATACACGTCATCGTAGTTATCACAGTGGAACACTTTGTATGCTGGGCTGAACATGCAATTAGCACATTCATGCCGACCTGCATTACAACTTTTACTAAAAGTATTTCCACAATAGTGACATTGATATCGCAATGCTTGCCACGACTCTTCAGGGTCTGTTGCTGTTGTTGCTGTTATTGATGGTAAGTCTTCAACCATTGATCCCATTTTCATTTTGTAGCAGAGTACACAATCTCAGTATTGCTTGTAGCTTCTCTTCAGGGATTCTTGCTGTTGCAGATAAGTCTTCAACAATTTATTCAATTTAATATTGTAGCAGAGCACACGCTCGTAGTATATGAATGCAGTAATAATGCCGTGCTTTTCTTTACCACGCTCGACAGCGAAATTACGTTCATTTTACATGATGCTCACTTATACGTGCTTATAAATATTTTCCTTTTCATTTTATTTTTTATATCAATTTGAATCAGTGTATAGTCGTGTTGCCCTTATCGNCTGCTTTTCTTTACCACGCTCGACAGCGAAATTACGTTCATTTTACATGATGCTCACTTATATGTGCTTATAAATATTTTCCTTTTCATTTTATTTTTTATATCAATTTGAATCAGTGTATAGTCGTGTTGCCCTTATCGTTCCCGCACATCACAACTGTAACTTCTTCGCCTAACATAACGTTATGTGCGCGTTGCTCACGCAATATGCTGAAATATACACTGAAGAGCCAAAATAACTTGTAGACCTGCTTATTATCGTGTACTGCTCTAAAGAGCTGGCAAAAGTGCCGCAAGACCACGTGGCATGGACTCGACTAATGTCTGAAGGTATGCAGGAGGTAATTCACACCATGAATCCTGCAGGGCAGTCCAGAAATCCAATCTGCGCCAATTTGAGAAAGGGTGCACGTCTGTCACGTTTAATGTTTCTCGTCAGTCGTCGTTTGTCCCGTTATTCATGATCTTTTTCTGGCCACAGCGATGTCGAAGATGTGATGTTTTACCAGATTCCCGATATTCACGGTACACTCGTGAAATGGTCGTATGCGAACATCCAAATGTTATCGCTACCTCGGAGATACTATTTCCTATCTCTCGTGCGCCGACTATAACAACACTTTCAAACTCACTTAAATCTTGATAACCTGCCATTGCAGCAGCAGTAACCAATCTAGCTTCCGACCGCATAGCGTTGCTCTTCAATGTATATAGTTTGTTAAATGCATATAACTATTTGTTTTACAATTATTTTTATATATGTTTGCATCAGCGTGTAGTAGTCATGTCTCTCTTGGGCGACGTATTGTTTAAATGAATGTTTTGTGACAAGTAAAGAAAAACTGTATTTACAAGTCACGTAATAAGTATCGCACTAGATGTATTGAAGGCATTTTCGTGGTTGGTCATTGTGATCAATCGTTCTTTCTCGAGTTGATGTGTATTCTAGCTTTAACCATAAGTACTCTTAAGCCATACTTGACCCTGCTTTAATTTTAGTTGTTAGGGGTGATGACTATGTTACAAATTTGATGTATGTATCTTAAACAGTTCGGAAATCGCATCCAACTGTGCTTATAAGTGCGCTTAGGCCATATCTGACACTGCAGTCATTATCCTTGTCGTAGGCATGACAAGTTTTCTCGGTCTCCGCGCGACTTGTAATTCAGTGATGGCCGGTGCGGGGGACTGGTAGTGCGTTCCCGTTTGTCAGGAGCTGCTCGACAAAGTTTCTGAATAATAATGTGTTCGGTCTGCCGGGCGCTCGCTGGGAAAGCTTTTGCTTATATTTGATTGTTAGCTGAGTTCAGTCGTCATTCATAGTTTGTGTATGCGGACGTATGTGTGCGAAGGGCAATGCTGCGAGGTGTAGGTAAGTGGTGTGTGTGTGTGAAGTAGGGGGCCTCGGAGTCGGGGACGTCATGACAGGGACTGGTAGGGGGGCAGACAGCCTTTCGAGTGTCTTGCATATCCGATCAGAGACAGAAGCTTTGCGTAATTTGTTAGGCCTCTTTATCGATGTGTGCGGCGGTGTTCTTTATGATAGGTCACTAGCTTCGTCAAAGTTGCATGGCAGAGAGACAAGATCATTTTGAGAGCCTCGCGTAACATTTTAGGCCTTTTTTCGTTGTGTGCAGCAGAATCCTTTATAATAGGCCGCCAGCTTCGTCAGTGACTATTTCGAGAGCCTCGCATAGCATGTTAGGCCTCCTTATAGTCGTGTGCGGCAGAGATGGGATCTTTGCGTTACATGTTAGGCCCCTAGCTTCGTCAGTGACAATACTCATTCGAGAGCTTCGTGCAACATGTTAGGTCACTTTATCGTCAAGTGTGGTAGATACGGGAGCCTCGCGTAACATGTTAGGCTCCTTTATCGTCGTGTGCGGTAGAGACGGGAGCCTTGCGTAACATGTTAGGCTCCTTTATCGTTGTCTGCGACAGCGTCCTTTATGATCGGCCGCCAGCTTCGTCAGTGACGACTCTTTCGAGAGCCTCGCATAACATGTTACGCTCCTTTATCGTTGTGTGCAGCAGCATCCTTTGTGATAATCCGCTCGCTTCGTCAGAGTTGTGTGCCAGGGGCCAAAGAACACGAACATACGTCAGCTAGGATGGCTGGTGCTGGCTTCTCAGTGATGGGACCCTTTCGAGAGCCTTGCATAGCCAATCAGAGACGTTCCCAATTTCGAGATGTCGGGAGTAATGTCTTTGTTATGAATTTGATGACTGTATCTTAAACAGGCTGGAAATTACGATCAACTATGCTTATAAGTATGTATAGGGTATAAATGAACCTATGCTAATTTTAGTTGTCGGGAATTATGCATATGTTACGAATTTTGTGTATATCTTAAATGGTTCGGAAATTACGACCAACTATGCTTATGAGTTTATAAGTGCATATAGGGCATACATGATTCTGTAATAATTTTCGTTGCTAGGAATGATGCCTATGTTACGAATCTGACGCCTGTACCTTAAATGGTTCGGAAATTATGGTCAACTATGCTTATAAGTACATATAGGTCATGAATGATTTTGTGATAATTTTCGTTGTCGGGAATGATGCTTATGTAACGGATTTGATGTTTATCTTAAATGGTTCGGATAATACGACCAACTATGCTTAAAAGTGCATTTAGGGCATAAATGATTATGAGATAATTTTCGTTGCCAGGAATGATGACTATGTTATTAATTTTGACGCTTGTATCTTAAAAAGTTTGTGAATTATGTTCAACTATGCTTATAAATATACAAAGGGCATAAATGACGCTGTAATAATTGTCATTGTTGGGGGTGATGTCTATGATACGAATTTTGCAACTGTATCTTAATAATTTTGGAAATTACGACCAACTATGCTTATAATTTTGCATACGCCATGAATGACTCTGTGATAATTGTCGTTGTTGGGGGTGATGTCTGTGTTTCGAATTTGGCGACCATATCTTAAAGGTGTTGGAAATTACGACGAACTGTGCTTATCAGTTCGTATAGTGCAAAAATGACCATGCGGTCATTTTCGTTGTTGGGATTGATGTGTATGTTACGAATTTGGCAACTGTATCTTAAAAAGTTTGGAAATTACGACCAACTATGCTTATAATTTTGCATACGCCATGAATGACTCTGTGATAATTGTCGTTGTCGGGGATGATGTCTATGTTACGAATTTGGTGAGTGTATCTTAAATGGGTTGGAAATTATGGTCAACTATGCTTATAAACTCGCATAGGGCATTCATTACCCTATGATAATTTTCGTTGTCGGGGGTGATGCATATGTTAAAAATTTGGAGACTATATCTTATACGATTCGGAAATTAGAGTCAACTATTCTTATACTATGTGAGAAGTTATTTGACATGGGGCAATGAATACGAATATTCTTCAGCAAATATGAATGGTACTGTTTTGGCAATTTCGAGAGCTTCGTGTAGCCATTCAGAGACGAGAACATCGCGTATCTGTTGGCACATTCCAGCTGACATTACACAATTTTGAGTCGTCTCCAGCCTAATTTTGCGTCAGGCAGGAATGCAACAGCAGGAAAAAATCCTGCGTCCCCCGCTTGACGTCCCACCCCTCGTCACTCGTCTACGCTCCGGCCCCATTGCCTCACAACTGTCCATTTATAACAACTGACTCATTCAGTCCTATGAAAGTTATATATCGTCTTATTACAACGAACCCAAATTTTCAGTACATAAAAGTAATATGAAAACAAAACGTCATTTCAGTTGAAAAACATAAACAAAAGCATATGAAATTAAGAAGAATATTTGGCTTTGATCTGCGTTATAACAAACTTGAATTTCCACTCAAAAAATTATCACCTTGTCCTTTGAGGACCACAATGAATTCCTCATGTCGCTAAATATTTGCCCGACTTTCGAAAGAATCCTTTCTGCAGGTACTGAAGTAGCAGGCACGCGCATATAATTACTAGCAACACCGGTAAGTGCACAATTAGTGTCCCTGTCAGAATTTCACAAATACGTCACAGGATTGGTAATGCTGGGTAATGGTGGCAATCCAAAATATTGCCGAACAATAACAGCGGCGTAAAAGGAAGCGGTGGCTGTACGGTGATATTCAGCCACTTTAACAGTGATGAAACTTAACTGGTCATTACCTTTCTAAGACGTTTCCGCGGTTGCTGTGTTTCAGCATGAATACGTAGATAGTGTGTTCAACCATTGCAAAACAGTCCCAACTTCAGTTTCTATTTGTTTGGGGCTTCCTCTGCTAGAGCGGCACCATAAAACCTGCCCCTTTGAAAAGTGGGTCCAAAAGCGTTGCCACTCCTGCAACGGACTGGAACTCATAGATGATGCCTGAACTTATGGCGTCCGAAAGAGCCGACAAAAATAGTTCGCTGAACTCCATGGTAGTTTTTTTGGTCAAGGTATTCTGCTGAATCCTCCACCAGCTAAAAAAGGGAATAATTTGAGAGGCTGTCCCACATGATACCCTCGGTAGTAGTGATTTCATTGTATCAAACGATAACATAACCGCAATAACTTCCTCTAAAGTACATCACTCTTCAACTGATAGCACTCGCTTAGCGTTGGACATTTCAGACAGAATGATCACCAACTTAGTCTTAACTTCCAGCAAACGGCATACCATCTTCAATTTGCTGTTCCACGTGGTGGGGACATGCTGCACTATATCCAGCGGCGACTTATTAGCTGTAATTTATTTATTTTTTACCTTGTCATTAGCGATGTTTGAAAAATGTTATGATAGATGAGCAGTGAGAGACAAGTACACTGACCATTGGCATATTGACTACCCCATCATTTACTGTAAAGTTCACTGTATGCGCCACACATCCGATTTGTTGAAGACATAATATTATTACAGCTGCAGTGATGTTAGATGCGTTAAGTGTACAAGAGCAGATACTTTCCCTTTACACTCCCAGGAATATATCACCTTTGATATTGTAAGTTCAGCTANTTACACTCCCAGGAATATATCACCTTTGATATTGTAAGTTCAGCTATATTTTCAGCTGTATGTTTTCCTCCAAGCTCTCTTATATCTAGACATGGAGAATTTAACTGTTCTCCTGATACATAATAAATCAGTCATATGGCTGGCATTGACTGGATTGGTTCATTATTCATCCTTCACAAGCATACCGACTTATATATAAGTAACTTAATAACAGTTATTATGTTTTGGTGGCAACTATGTTTCTACTGCAATTATATTATGACAGTATTGGCAGTGGATATTCTGTGATAATTGAAACATTTTTCTGTTTGTCTGGTAGGTTTGAACATATGGTTGGTCAATTTTGTATTAATTATAGCTGGTTGGTCGGACGAGCTGCTGATCAACATATTTAATTTGAATGGTAGCGCTATGGACGAGGGTCATCAATAAAGTATATGAAAAACTTCGTCGTCAAGCATGGTGGAAAGCAAATCGGTACGACTGCATTCATCTAATACGATCGCGTTGTGCCAAAGCACAAATAATTTTAGACAAAACAATGTTAAACTGTATATTTTGTTCGAAAATTTACATACATTGGCAGCACCATATTGATTCATATAAAGTCGTTCATCACCAAATCTTTGAAAATCCAAAAAACTACACAACAATTAAAAAAATTGTAACAAAATAGATAACAAACATAACTAATACATAAGCTTCTCACTCAAAAGTTACGTTATCAAACGTGCGTTAAACAGATGAATTCAATTATAGACAATATTTAAAAATAGTTCAAATACCAATAAAGTTGACTAGAAATTATTAATAGAGAATTTAACCAAAGAAGGGCAGCCTAAGAAGGCCAGTAAAACATCCTTGATTAAAAATACAAATTATAAAACTGTAATAAAAATTCATATTAAAGTATAACATCGATGGAGACAGTTCAAAGACACATGAAAGCTCCAATCGATTAAAATAAAAAGGACAACCACGTTTAAAAGGTTACTTATTTACACCCAACTCATGAGTCGTGGACACGCAGCATAAACTATTATAATTTAAGGCAAACTTGGGCAGCAGACAACAGTAAACACTACACATTAAAACAAACTGAAGCACGCAGCAAAGCTAGAATTTAGTTGAACCAACTTCAAATTTAGGCACGCGTCCAAAACCACAATCCAGAAAAAGACCAACTCACTGCAAACACAACACTACACAAATTTACGCCACACAATTATTATAAACACTCGAATAGACCCAAAAGGCAAAGCTGCATCCACAAATCAAACTTTCATGTTCCTCCACATTACGGCTGCACACGCAACGAAACATGTTATAACGTCCCAAGGATGGGTAAATTGACAATTTATGACTTATTGAAAATCTTCTTGCAACTCCAGCAGGCGTTGACCCGACGAGGAATATTTGTAGGATAGGAGTAGAATAAGACCAGCACAGAGTGTGCAACGACTTATATTTACTTGCCCAATCTACCAAAAAAACGATTATGCACAAGGATGGGAAAACAAGGGAGGGTAATCAGGATAGGAAACGAGAGGAGAGCCGAAACGAGTATAGAGAAGGCAACCTCGGAGAATTGAAATACCAAAGACGTAAGGTGCGATGGCGCTGGCGTCACAACCACCATTCCAAAACCTGTGCTCTGGCGAGCAGTCTCTGAACNAAAGACGTAAGGTGCGATGGCGCTGGCGTCACAACCACCATTCCAAAACCTGTGCTCTGGCGAGCAGTCTCTGAACATCTTGTCCAAACATTTTTCAAACAGTACACATAAACAGAAGTATATGTAGAAACAAAGTAAGATCGAAGAGTAGATAATAAGTTCATACATAGGATAGATTTCCTGGATACAGGTAGAAATTTTCATTAAACTGTTCGTTAATAATTCATAGACCTGTGGTGTCATCAACTCCATCTTCAACTCACATTGACAATTTCATCGACGAAATGCCCAAATACGGTGGGAAGCCAGGTGGAAAACCACTCAGCGCCTTGAGANAAAGACGTAAGGTGCGATGGCGCTGGCGTCACAACCACCATTCCAAAACCTGTGCTCTGGCGAGCAGTCTCTGAAAATCTTGTCCAAACATTTTTCAAACAGTACACATAAACAGAAGTATATGTAGAAACAAAGTAAGATCGAAGAGTAGATAATAAGTTCATACATAGGATAGATTTCCTGGATACAGGTAGAAATTTTCATTAAACTGTTCGTTAATAATTCATAGACATGTGGTGTCATCAACTCCATCTTCAAGTCACATTGACAATTTCATCGACGAAATGCCCAAATACGGTGGGAAGCCAGGTGGAAAACCACTCAGCGCCTTGAGANTCACATTGACAATTTCATCGACGAAATGCCCAAATACGGTGGGAAGCCAGGTGGAAAACCACTCAGCGCCTTGAGAACGGTCTCTTCTCAAAAACCCTCGGGGGATTGCAGATGGAGAAACCAGGAGTCCTCAGCCTGTCCCAGAAGAAAATCCGTATCACTTCTCAGCTGACGACGACTGCAGCGATAGGTGGGCTCACCTCGGCTTGGTGGGAAGCATAAAAAATATAATCAAGGATTAGAATGAGGAAAATGAAAACAACTAATATAACACTGGAAATAACAAGGACAGAGAAATATAGTGCGTAAACAAAACTCCTTAAAGCAACTAAGCTGCAGGTACAAAAATAAGCAATTTACAATTACTTTAGTCGCAAATAAGGCTTCAATTGATAAACGTGTCTTTCCTAAATCGCTGGTTAGAAGAGAGCGATACAAGACTAACTGTGTTATGACCTAGAAATGTATTGATCTGAAATGAGCCGACAAACTTAGGTATCAGCTTCCCCATCAAATCCTTTCCATAACTGCCAGTACATAATTTTTTCAAAGGACCAGGTTCACTAGTTTAAAATTGACCGGTAACCTGCCCTGGTCCATCTTCGCCGTGAACTGCAGCTATGATGCCCCGAGCCTACTGTGGACCTCTTCGAGCTGGCAATCTCGATCAGCATCACCAAAGAAGAAGGAAAAAGGGGGATATTTAAAATCTTAAACAAAAGATGTCTTAGTGGACGACCAAGGAATAGGTGTGAGAGTAGAACTCCCATGGAATCATGCAAGGCACTGTTGAAATCCCTATTTAAGAAATCCAAATCCTGAACCCACAAAATTATGTTGGTTATAGGAGTTAGTTAAACAGGCCTTTAGATTCTTGTTGAATCTTTCAACTTGATTACCTTCCAGGTAATATGGACTGGAGGTAAAATGCTTGATAGCCTATTGGAAACACATGCTCTTAAATACATTATAAGTGAAGTACTTGCCATTATCCGTAACTATTCCAACAGGAGCACTGAACACCTTCCACACCAGATCGGCGAGTGCTTTGACAATACATAAAAGTGAAATATGCTTAATGGAGCTTGGGGAATCTGCACAACCACCTGTCCAACAATAGCACGGTAAGCCAGCTTACACTTTTGACAAAGATCACATGAACACACAAAATGTGATATGTGTCCCTTCAGACTAAGCCAGGCAAAATTAATTGCGACTTTATTAAAGGTTTTGCTGACACCTATGTGTCTGCCAAACACAGAATCGTAAAAGTAGGACATCAGCATAGGTCTTAGTGACTCAGGAACAACAATTTTATGAGCATGTCCACTCTTACCTGTGAAATACAAAATACTGTTATCTAACACATAAAAGAGTGCAACACCATTAATCAGGTCACTCAGATATTGAGCACAGAAACCATCATCCACCTGAGCCTTACGCAACTTAACAAAAAACTCAGGAAAATCCTATATAATGCTAACAGATGCCTCAGGAACTGCCCCCTGACCCGTTCAAAAATCAGCGGTATCGCACATTCTTGACAAGGTATCAGCACCCTGATTTTCGGAGCCTTGGACATGATGAACCTTGAAATAGAAACGAGAAATACGGAGCACTCAACGACCCAGTTATCCCAAATGTTGAGGATGAATGAGGACCCAACTCAAAGCCTGATTGTCTGTGTAAAGGTCGCAGTCGTTATGCTCGATGTACGAAGCGAATTTGTCTAGTCCGAATATGCATGCTCATGTTTCCTTCTCATATATTCCTAGCCTCCACTCCGTCTCTGATAAACTGCGACTAACGAAGGCAACTGGCGCCAAACCCAACTCTGTCTGCTCGCTTAGGAGAGTGCCTAATGCCAGTGACACGGCATCAACTTGCACGATAAATATGCGCATCAAGTCCACAACGAGAAGCACCAGCAGAGAAACAAGCTCTTCTTTGAGTCAAGAGAAAGCTGATTCCTGCTCCTGACCCCACTGAAATTTTACTCCCTTCTTTTTCAAAAAAATTTTAAGGTGCTGCCAGTTCGGAAAAATTATCAATAAAGCGGGAGTAATAACATAATATATCTAGAAACTACTAAACTCCCTTCAAATTCTTCGGACCAGGGAAGTTCAATATAGGAGCCCAAGGTCGGGATCGATCATCAAATGACCCTTACAGAGTAAATAACCCAGAAATTTCAACTCATAGGATCCTAAGGTGACTTTAACTGGATTCAGAATCAGGCTTATTTCCCGAATCCTAAGGAACACCTGGCGCAAATGAAACAAGTGAGACTCAAGGTCATCACTATAAACAATATCATCATCAATGCAATTGAAGAAAAATGTGAACATTAATTCTGACAAAACATGATCCAAAACACATGGCAATTCTTGGCTACCGAAGTTGGTACACCGAAGCTGTTTCTTTCCTACGGGAAGGATCCAGTAACCATTGGTGAAAGCTATTGTTTAAATCTAAAATGGAAGACACGTGGGCTTTACCCAAGTGCTGAAGGGCGCAATCAATTGTGGCCAATGGGAAGGGATCCTAATGAATATTTTTACTAACCTGGGAATGATTAACTACCAAACGATACTTGTCACTTCCTTTTTTCGCACCAATAATCTGAGGCAGAAGGAACTATCACGCCCCCTTCTAACAACTTACTCATGATATCTCTTAATGCTTGGAGCTTAGGAGGGGGGCATTTAAAATTACGGCCATGCACCAGAATATCATCCGTCAAGGAGAACGTATAGGGGAGAACATAGCATTTACCATTTCGAGGAGAGATGACATCACTTAATTCCTCCCTCAAATGGTTAAAGCGTAATTGGAAATCAGTGGCAGAACTTGGGCTATCTAACAACGGAGAAAACACATCCTGAAAAGCATCAACCTGCAATCCAATCATGATGTTTGGAGCGAGCCCAAATTACAGATATAAATCGTCGAGTTTAACTGATGCCCTAGTCTTTTCCGAAAATTCATGGCCTAGGATCACGTCACGTAAAGATGAGAAAATACCCTAAATGGAAACATCCATTAATAACTACCTATTTTAAAGTGTTACTACTAACTATGTCTCCATTAGCGATAAACAAACATTTCTCTGACATACAAATGACACGTCCTTTCAAAATAATCTTGGCATCCATGAGTTTTTTTCAAAAAAGAATCACTCATGACACAATTAGTGGCCCCAGTGTCAACCAAGGTAGACGAACTTTGTTCCCCACAAGTGATCAGCACCGTACACTTCCTGACAGTGCGCAGATCTTTATCTTTGACGCGACTGGTAGACCCAAGCCCTTTTCGAGTCACAATTTGTTTCCAGTCTTTTCACAATAACAACGCAGGTGCCTGAGCTCGCCGCAACGAAAACATTTCGTCTCTGACATCGTACGCCTGCTATATTGACAATTTCTTGCTAAATGTCCTTGAGCTGCACAATTACTACACCACACAGAAAATCTGCATTGAAAGACAACTTGTATATTGCAAATGCGGCCGGGCGGCGCTTAGTTACCGTCGCGGCAGGCTCGTTTGGCAGATGGAAAATAAGTAAGTATTCACTAACGACCACAAGACGACCTAGATGCTCTACAGCCAGCCGGCGTAGTTCACAAAAATGACGTTGAATGAAGACAAACGTGCATTGTGTATGTCTGTGGGGAGCCAAATTATGGACAATAAAATTTATTAATTTGGTTTCTCTCATTTGCAAACGTAAAGCATAGTGAAATGGCAAATGGAATCAACAAATTTACACATAGGCTCACCCGAACTTTGAAATCTAAAGACAAAGTCACGTTCACATTGGCGCTTAAAGCGCAGGGTAAACAAAGCCTGGATCACACGGCGCTTAAAGCCCATAAAAGTACCACCTTCTAATGACGTAGTCTCGTCACGGAGTAACTGTAAAATAAATCCTTCATATTTTATCTCAGCGGCTTTCAGAAGACTGTCCTCGCAACTCAAACGCAATCTAGCTATTTTATTCACCACAATAAAATATAACAAAATTCACATGGCTTCTAAGGAAGTCAGTAGAGAAAGATTATGGAGGGAAAGCACGAATAACTTGTCTACTTTAGACGGACCACTCGTAACACTCACCTGGAACACTCGCTCAGAGGGTTGCGCCATTGACAGGTGTTTGCGCCAGCAGCCCACCGCCACTCGGCGCAGCTCGGCTATGGTTAATGCCTTGTCCACGCCATACTCGGGGTCGCGCAAAAGGTTGACGAATGTGTCCTCCTTCAATGCATAGATGAAACCAACCTTTGCCATTACATGCAACAAATACAAAAGGCAGATATGAGTAAGAATTTAGCGGAGTGCGCGCAGATATTATTTGTGCCGATGCACAAATAATTTTAGACAATGCAACGTCAAATTATTTATTTTGAGCCAATATTTACATAACTTGGCAGCACCATATTGATTCATATAAAATCATCATNGTGTCCTCCTTCAATGCATAGATGAAACCAACCTTTGCCATTACATGCAACAAATACAAAAGGCAGATATGAGTAAGAATTTAGCGGAGTGCGCGCAGATATTATTTGTGCCGATGCACAAATAATTTTAGACAAAGCAACGTCAAATTATTTATTTTGAGCCAATATTTACATAACTTGGCAGCACCATATTGATTCATATAAAATCATCATCAATAAATATTTGAAAATCCGAAAAAGCATATAACAATTAAAAAAATTGTAAAACAATAAATAACAAAAGTATAAATATTAAATAAGCTCCTCACTCAAAATTGGTGTTATCAAACGTACATTTAATATATGAATAGAATCATAGACCATATTTAAAAAAAAATCAAATACCAAAAAGTTGACTAGAGATTATTAATGGAGCATTTAACCAAAGGATGGCACCCTAATAAGCCCAGTAAATCCTCATTTATTAAAAATACACATTAATAACTGTAATACAAATTTACATTAAAATAGAATATCGATGGAGGCAATCCAAAGACCCATCAAAGCTCTAATCGATTAAAATAAAAAATGGCAAATATATTTAAAAGGTTACTAATTTATACCTAATGCGTAAGTCGTGGACACGGAGCAAAAACTATTAGACTTAAAGGAAAATTGGGGAGCAGACAACACTAAACACCACACGTTAAATCAAACTGATGCATGCAGCAAAGCTAGAATTTAGATTAACCAAAACCAAATTTAGGCAGGTAACCAAAACAACAATTTAAAAATAGACACACTCATTGCATACCCAACACTACACAAAGTTACACCACACAATTAATAAAAACACTCAAACAGACCCAAAAGACAAAGCTGCATCCACAACTCACCGTTTCATGTTCGTCCACATTACAGCTGCACACGCAACGAGACATGTTATAAGCGCCTGGTATATACCCACGTCCCAAGGACAGGTAAATTGACAATTTATGACATATTCCAAATCTTCTCGCAGCTCCAGTAGGCGTCGATCCGACGAGGTATAGTCTTAGGCTAGGCGTAGAATAAGAATAAGGCTGGCATCGAGTGTGCAACATCTTATATTAACTTGCCCACTTTATAAAAAAAAAAAGATTATGCACAAGGAGAGGAAACAAGGGAGGGTAATCGAGTGGAAACGAGAGGGGAGCCGAGTTGAGCATAGAGAAAGCCACCTTGGAGAGTTGAAATACAAAGACGTAAGGCACGATGGCACTGGCGTTGCAGCGTATGCTGTTATAGTATGAAGACGGAAGCGATGGTTGAAGACTTACCAACTGTAACACTGACTGCATCGTCAAAAGCAAGGGGCCGTTGAGATTTTCTACATACATCATGGAAAGAATGTTACTATTGCGGAAATACTTTTAGTGAAAGCTGTAATGAACTGCGACATGAGAGTAGCCACTGCATGTTCAGCATTACATACATTACTTACCACTGCGATAACTTCGATGCGGTGTTTGCTCGCAGTGATATCCTGTATTGGCATAGCATGAGGAGCAAAGGCAATGTTTTTTGTTCATCGGGAAGCGAGAGCAACTATTGCAGCATACATTTCTAACAGCTCTAGTGTCAGCCAACATAAAGATAGTAACTGTCCATTCACAATCGCCTACAAGACTTACCACTGTGATAACTGTCACAAGGTCGTTACCTGCAGTGATAGCATGAATATTCACAACAAGAAGTGCAAAGTCAATGTTTGTCGTTTATCGGTAAGCGAGTGCAATTATTATGGCAAGGAATTTACTAGCAGCCGCAATGTCAGGGGACATGAATATAGTAACTGTTCATTCGCCATCTCTTAGAAGATTTACGCATGCTATAACTCTGATATATGCGAATAAGTGCAGCTTGAATACACACAGCAGTAATTGTTCTACAAAAACCGACATCACAATTGTTTTGGCCGAATGAAGAATAAGTTAAGCATGTAACTATTATTATGTATATCGTCTGTCAAGTCTGCAAAATAAAGTTAGCAGGTATAATTTACGTCTGTGTTATTCATTTACTTTATCCCTGCTTATATTAAACTGTTCGGGAGAAACGATTATGACTTATCTGAGGGAATTAAATTGATACCTGCCAAATGCTGTGGTTTATAAGTAGGTATTGAATCTGCTCTCGGCGTGAGGCCTTAGCGATTGATGCTGGCCCTCCATGTTAGGGCGTAGGAATATGTCGACATATTGTCCCTAGTGCTAATTTATCAAATCAATACACTTCCTTTGCGAGTTCACATAATCGAGTTTTATTGTTGCTTAACAGGTTAACTGGTACATGAACTCACGAGACAACTCTCCCCTCCCCTCTTCCTATGTGGGCTACATATGGATTGACGCGACGATTTTGCATCGTGGGGGGCAAGATTCTTCACACTTGGTGTAGAAGTCTACTTATCTGACTTGCGGCGCTGGTCTTCTCTCAGCCAGCGATCTCGGCCCTGCTTCATCTCTCAGTAGGTAGACTGGAACGTCTAGGCTGCGACACTCTCTCTCGATCGGCGTTGACGTCTCGACGCCCTCTTGAACTCCCGGCTCTCTCCGCACTGCTCGCTTGACGACGTCTGACTGACTGATCGATCATTGCACTCATTTCGCCCGGCTCCGATCCGGACGCCTCGCTTCAGGTCCTCCGACTGACTGACTGCTCGATCCTCCTCCTCGTGGTTTTGTAGGCTCGATCGCCATATTCAACTTGTACCATCTCTGCACGTGTCTGGGGCGGCCGCCACGTCCCCCTGAGTCGTAAAACACGTGGGCGGCGTTGTCCCTCGGTTCTGGTCTAGAAGTTTTAGTGCTTCGCCCTGNCCCCCTGAGTCGTAAAACACGTGGGCGGCGTTGTCCCTCGGTTCTGGTCTAGAAGTTTTAGTGCTTCGCCCTGTATGTGCTACTTGGTGGGTCTCCTGGTCGTAAACACGTGTTCGGTGTACTAGCTATCCGCACTTGGGTCCGGCGTCGCCCCTCGACTCTGGTATGGAAGTTTATTGTTCCGTTTGGGACATGCGGGAACTNGTGCTACTTGGTGGGTCCCCTGGTCGTAAACACGTGTTCGGTGTACTAGCTATCCGCACTTGGGTCCGGCGTCGCCCCTCGACTCTGGTATGGAAGTTTATTGTTCCGTTTGGGACATGCGGGAACTCCTGGGTGGCCTCTTGGGTTCGGCGCACATTATGCCTCCGGATATCGTGTCGTTATTATCCCAGCACGCCCGCCAAAAGCTCTCAATGTTTATGGCGGTAGCTAGCCTGGGACAGGTGCTGCCGCTGGTGTGGGCTCCGTGTCCCCAGCAGCTGCGAGATGCAGCTGCATCCGCCTTCCTCCACACGTGGTCGTTCCACCGGGCCATCCTGGCTCCATTCTCCCATCATGTCCGCAAAACCCTTAATCCTTATTGCGGTCGTCCGCCTGCAAGCTTCGCCAGAGCATATGTTCTGATGAATAAAATATAGGGACGCAGAATGCGTCAACTCCCCACCGCCTGTTGCGTCAGTGCATGATATTGCATTTCTTCATCTTATGGTTGCCATCTGGGCTAGATGCAGTTCTGTGCGTTCGCACGGCGCTGCTCCACGTTTTCAGGAGCTAGTGAAAACAGATGGGGCGGTCTTCTGCTTCTGGCCTCGTTAGGGGTGGAGAGGGGCGGTCCCCCCTCTGTACTCTGTCACATGGCACTCGGAAGTGCTTCTGAGGGAAAGTTATGGTTTCTGCGTCACAAACCAGTTTGTGGGGGGTACACCCTCTTACAATTTAAGGAACATCGCAGGCCCGCAAACCCTGGGGACCGAGCTTCTACCTGCTCCTAATTCTCAAGGGTGGGGGGTTGTCTCAACACTTCATACAATTGAAAAAAAGGACAAACAAAGTAAGCCCTGGTTACATTGCACACTCCTCTTACATCATTACAATGAATTACACTGGTTCATTACACCCACTTTTCTGCAGCACTAACCGACCCGTCCAGGCCAGGGTCATTTTTACTGAACAGTTTCTCATTGAACAGTTGCCAACAGGTTATGCGAGCAAGCTTCTCTTACTACTTAGGAACAAAACCCTGTTTTCTTATGAGCCTCTCTGCCGCTCCACATGAGCGGTCTGACGGTGGGCCAAGATAAGCAACCCTGGCCCTAGCGGCAAAATAAACACACTTTATTCATGGGGGCTGGTAGGCCCCTCAACAAAAAAAACACATCCTTTTCTCCTTCGACCTCGTGACTCGTGACTTTTACCTGAAAGAAATAACTTACAATGGCTGAGGCTCTAAATCTCGAATTCTAATGCATAGTGACACCTTTTTATACACATAACTTGCCAATGGTAAACAACAAGTGAACATCGGTAAACCCTACATAACCATTGCTACACAATGAGACTGACGAAGTAAAACATCGGTAAACAATAATAACCCCCTCAAACCTAGCAGTAAGCAACTGATACACAGTTGCGCATTTCTCGGGATTGACAACACCACACATGGCCCTGGCAGCGACGTGAACACACGTTATTTATGAGGGCAGGTTGGCCTCTCAAAACAAACATCCTGGCGGTTTTTTACTCACTCTGACTCTGGCGAAAAAACACTCATATTCTTATCTCGGCTGGNTCAAAACAAACATCCTGGCGGTTTTTTACTCACTCTGACTCTGGCGAAAAAACACTCATATTCTTATCTCGGCTGGCGGCTTAACTCTCGAATTTCACCTTACATGCCATCCCTTGTTAAACATAACACCAACTCTGACGAGCTAAAATCACGCGAATTTAACAGTATTTTAATTACCGCGGAACTGACTCTTTACAGCATAAAACCACTACATACCTTAACAATTTCCTATTAAATTCTAAGCCAAAGATTCCAAAAGACTGTAGAAATTTTTGCCACTTGTAGAAATTTTTCAAAAAATTTTTATTTCAGAACTTTAAAGTCACTGGTTAACCTATAAATAGGTCACTTANATTTTTCAAAAAATTTTTATTTCAGAACTTTAAAGTCACTGGTTAACCTATAAATAGGTCACTTAAAAATAATCCAAGTTATCTCTGACCTTTTAAATAACATAACCTTTTGTTCTACCCAACTCGCGCCATCGAAATAAAACATTTAATTTTCCCGACACAACTACTTGGAATCACCATGTTTNTTTAAATAACATAACCTTTTGTTCTACCCAACTCGCGCCATCGAAATAAAACATTTAATTTTCCCGACACAACTACTTGGAATCACCATGTTTCTCGCGTCACACACGCCTGCGGGGCCATCTTGCGCTCAGCGGGAGCCCGGCCCTTGGGCCGGAGCCTAGGCCACTCACAGTCCTCCCACCTCGTAGATTCAAAATTACTAATTCTTACTCGTTTTTCAAGCAATATTTACTAACCTACGGACTTTTTCTGTAGTAATACATAACAAAATATAAAAACGACTGATTTAAAACCATGACTCTCGCCCTCAGCGTCGTTACGCGAAGTATACTCTTCACAAGTGGTCCACTCATACAACAAAAACGAATTATCAAATGCTGTCAATGTCATAAGCCATGACAATTAAGAAATTAAATAACTCACATATGGTTCTCTACACTATATTTAGTAGGCAGCTTTTTCCCGTAACGCTTTACATACTATATACCTCCAGTAACAGGTATATGAAAATTAATACTTAGCAACTTAACCAAACTTTGGCGATTAAAAAGTATTAAGGTTATTGCCACTGTCTGTGTAGTGACAGGTTGTAATTTTTACTGGCATTTCTTACTGGTATCGGTTGGGTTATCTTTTAACGCACTCCCTGCCGCTATAACGAGCGGACGGACGGGGCAAAGATACACCCAAAGCAACACTGACTCTGGCAGTGATGTAAACACACTCGTAAACAATGCTTTAAAGTGGTAAACAAAAAGTAAAGTCACTGTTGATACACAGTGGTAAACAAAAAGTAAACAATGTACAAACATCGGTGAACATCTATTAATTGGGGACACACAAGTGCAAACAATCAGTAACTGGCAAACAGTGCTACTGATGAATTTAGCTCGGATACAATGAGACAGATGACCTGCCTCTTTTGTTGCGGACTTTCGTGGTTTTCACTGTGCATGTTTGAACACATAATTACAACACTCTAGAAACGGGTCTGGAGGCCTCTTGACACCTAGCACTCCCAGTACGGTCTTGAAATTAATGAAACTCATCGTTCACTTTGCACTCGGTAACAAAATATTTTCTCGCTCTGCGGTCTCGCCTTTGTTGCTCTATGAAGAGGGGGGTGTAGTGTGGTAAACACTTTACCTGGTACTGACTGTCTTCGCGGCCCCTGGAATAGGCGGGGCCTGGAGAAGTCTCGTCGGTTGTTTACTTACGGATGGCTGGAAAGAGACCGCCTCATCTCTCCCTGCACTGTGGGATTTGACCGCCTGCTGGGGGGGAGGGGGAAGGTCCACCCCCATCTTACCCTCGTTCAGTTGACGTCTGCGGGCTGCTGTCTCATCCCGCCGATTGATTGGGTCTGCATGGTACCGCCTCGCCTTGCTGAAGTTGTCTGTGTTCGACTCTTTGCCGATGCAGTCCACTTTCTTCCTTACTTCATTTTCTCCACGGCCGCTTCTTCTCACGTAGTTGCCACTTCTCCTTCCGTCTTCCTTCGCTCACCTGGTTTCACTTGTCCGTCTGCTTTCCATGGGTATTCCCGCGTGCACCAGACGGCCGTTTCTCGCGTTTCTCTTCGCTTGTCCGCTTCACCCGGTCATTCCCGTGCGCGCAGAGCTTCTGTTGGCGCTCTCATGCCTCTTTCCTCTCTCTTTCGCGTTGCGTCACTCTTCTCGTCGTCCGCTTCACACTCTGCTTCCCATGTGCGCTGAGTTTCGCTGGCGCTCGCCTTCTTTTAAACACCTGGCGCACTCGCTCGTGTTTGCTGTAGTTTATTTATCTTCGGGCACAGACTGCGCGATCTTACTGGGTTTATTTCGCAGCTTGCTTTTACACTTATCTCGCAGTCTCTGTACCATACAATGAATTATTTTCCTGCCCTTTCTTTGCCGCTCCTCTGAGTGGTCTTATGGCGGGCGGAAATACTGGTATACTTGTTCGGAAAGTGTCACTATTCCCCATCCAGGGAATTCGCACTTACTTTTTCCTACTTTATCTTTTACCGGCTCTCCAGTTACTGTAATTTTCGGCGCGGTAGTTTACCTGTCCGCCAGATCCCACGTCCTTTCACCGTCCAGTAAAAAGTGACCTCCCATCTTCGCTACTCCAGCTCTCGCCCGCTCCTCACACCTGCTATTCGTCTCCCCTTCCCCTTCCGTTCGCTAATTTCTGCCTCGTTTTTCTCGTTGTTTGTCGGCATGGTAGTTACCTGTCTGCTTGACACCACGTCCTTTTTCACCATCCAGTGAAAATGGACCTTCTCTCTTTGCTCCTACGTCTCTCACCCGCTGCTGGCTACATCCTCTTGCCCGTTCCTGGCTACGTCCTTTCGCCCGCTCCTGGTATCCGCTCCTGGTATCCGCTCCTTGTCATGCTCGTCATTTATTGCCCGCCATTCTGTGGGCTGTGGCCTATGGTTCCGCTTATCTCCCTCGGTTCTCCTGCCTTACTCTCTCGGCTTGCACCTCCCACTCGTGCTCGTTAATTCTTCGGCTGCCTGCTTCGGTAATTGGGACTCTTAAAGTAATATTGCTGGAAGCTCCAGGCTGTTTTGCCATAGCCTCCCTGATGTCTGTGTTTAGCCTGGCTGGCTCGTTATTGTTCACCGTCTGGTAACCTAGTAACCCACTGGGGGTTTCTATTTTTCTCCGCCTTACTCTCTACATTTCGCGCACATTTGCGGTCTGCCTTTCTCGTCTGGTTTATTACCTGTTCCCTTCTCGGTTATACTGTTGGTAACGGACGCCACGAGTTTAATTTTTTGACTACCCGAAGTCACGAGGGTTGATTTTATGACTCCCCGAAGTCGTGAATGTGCCCGCTGCTCGGTCGGGGCAAGGTCCCCTTTCTCCTGGGTATTTAGCTTGTCCTTGCCTCCGTCTATACAGACTTCAGCATGCCCCTTAGTTGGGGCGCCAAAATTGATACCTGCCCAATGCTGTGGTTTATAAGTATGTATTGAATCGGCTCTCGGCGTGAGGCCTTAGCGATTGATGCTGGCCCTCCATGTTAGGGCGTAGGAATATGTCGACATATTGTCCCTAGTGCTTATTTATCAAATCAATACACTTCCTTTGCGAGTTCACATAATCGAGTTTTATTGTTGCTTAACAGGTTAACTGGTACATGAACTCACGAGACAACTCTCCCCTCCCCTCTTTCTATGTGGGCTACATATGGATTGACGCGACGATTTTGCATCGTGGGGGGCAAGATTCTTCACACTTGGTGTAGAACTCTACTTATCTGACTTACGGCGCTGGTCTTCTCTCAGCCGGTGATCTCGGGCCTGCTTCATCTCTCAGTAGGTAGACTGGAACGTCTAGGCTGCAACACTCTCTCTCTCGATCGGCGTTGGCATCTCGACGCCCTCTTGAACTCCCGGCTCTCTCCGCACTGCTCGCTTGACGACGTATGACTGACTGATAGATCTTTGCACTCGTTTCGTCCGGCTCCGATACGGACGCCTCGCTTCAGGTCCTCCGACTGACTGACTGCTTGATCCTCCTCCTCGTGGTTTTGTAGGCTCGATCGCCATATTCGATCCATCTCTGCACGTGTCCAGGGCGGCCGCCGCGTCACCCTGAGTCGTAAAACACGTGGGCGGCGTTGTCCCTCGGTTCTGGTCTAGAAGTTTTAGTGCTTCGCCCTGCACGTGCTACTTGGTGGGTCCCCTGGTCGTAAACACGTGTTCGGTGCACTAGCTATCCACACTTGGTATCGAAGTTTATTGTTCCGTTCTGCACATGCGGGAACTCTTGGGTGGCCTCTTGGGTTCGGCGCACGTTATGCCTCCGGATATCGTGTCGTTATTATCCCAGCACGAACGCCAAAAGCTCTCAATGTGTATGGCGGTAGCTAGCCTGGGACAGGTGCCGTCGCTGGTGCGGGCTCTGTATCCCCAGCAGCTGCGAGATGCAGCTGCATCCGCCTTCCTCCGCACATGGTCGGTCCACCGAGCCGTCCTGGTGCCATTCTCCCATCATGTCTGCCAAACCCTTAATCCTTATTGCGGTCGTCCACCTGCGAGCTTCGCGAGAGCGTGTGTTCTGACGAATAAAATATAGGGACACAGAATGCGTCTATACATATAATATATTATTCACTTAAGCATCAAATGTACTATTTTTATTATGGTTGTACACAGATTCTTGATATGTACAAATACTTGTAAGCTGTGAGGATATAAGAAATGTATGTACCTGTATGTACATGCTTAGTATAGCCATTGTCATGGATTTATGTAAAAATTGTAATATTACTTAGAAAAATATGAGAACTTTGTTGAAATATACATTTTTTTTTTTACTAATGAGAATTGTGTTATGAAAGGTGGAAGGACTCTACGAGAATTTCATATCAACTTTATTAATTTTTGCGAGATGCATGGGACACAACTAAAAATATCTACTTTCCTCATAGGTACCATTGGTAGGTTTTAATATGTATATGACCTTGGTAAAAGCTCAAATGTTATTCATTCTTGGCAGGAGTCAATTTGACAGTAGTCTGGGTGTATTAGTTCTTATTTGCTTGGAGGTGATGCAGGCCTCTGATAGTGTGAAATTGAGTATTAAGCATACGTCTATATGCACAGCTTTTTCGATTATCCTATCATTAGATGGTAAAACAGTGTTGCTGCTGTGGTAAGACTTTTAAGTGATAACTGAATATGTGTAAAGACCACATGTACGAAAGGTCTGTCCTCCGAACTGCTACGATATGATAAGTGTGGTACACCATTTATTAAAAAAAAAACCAATAATTTTTAATATGCGTTACAATATATGTAAAGGTGTGTTATATTGTCTTGGTGGTATGGTTGNTTATTTGCTTGGAGGTGATGCAGGCCTCTGATAGTGTGAAATTGAGTATTAAGCATACGTCTATATGCACAGCTTATTCGATTATCCTATCATTAGATGGTAAAACAGTGTTGCTGCTGTGGTAAGACTTTTAAGTGATAACTGAATATGTGTAAAGACCACATGTACGAAAGGTCTGTCCTCCGAACTGCTACGATATGATAAGTGTGGTACACCATTTATTAAAAAAAAACCAATAATTTTTAATATGCGTTACAATATATGTAAAGGTGTGTTATATTGTCTTGGTGGTATGGTTGNTGTTTCAAGTGCTCATTGTTTAGTATGAAAAATATACAACATTTTAGTTTTATTTTCAATTTTTTTAATATATTCAATATGAAATATGCTACTCAGGACCTGGAAGCAAGACAGTGTGATATTTTCACCTTAGTCCAAACAAACGTTGCAACGTGTAAATGTATGTGAGCGAATTGGCATGCTATATGCAAGCACATTACTTTATTATCAACTTGTTTAAAAAGTTAAAAAAGAAAGGGGCTATGACATTAGTTGAGTCAGTGCAGTGACGCAAACCTCACTTTTAAGAAAATTATTTTTAAATTAATATAAATATGGTTTGAATAAATATACAATTACTATGTTTGGAGGATTTGTGCTGCTGTAATTGATTATGCCTTTATTTCGTGTCTGTTTAAGTAAGCTTCATTTGCTAATAAGCAATTAAAAAAGTGTAGTCCGTTCTAGTTTCTTACATGAATTTCATTACTAAATATACTTATATTTTCTTTCAATATTAATTATATGCTTACAAAATTTTTTCTACCACCAATTTATTTCAATTCTTTAATGGGGTTATTGCAAACATACCTTTATTAAAATATATTTTATTTAACAGGTTGCACCCGGACCCAGACTGGAAAATTCCACAGGGGGAAGAAAAACGAGCAGCTCACGAGCCGGAACACTTGACCTATGAAATGCGAGTGCCCGCGTTAGTCTTAGACCATCGTGGTAATTGNGAGCAGCTCACGAGCCGGAACACTTGACCTATGAAATGCGAGTGCCCGCGTTAGTCTTAGACCATCGTGGTAATTCTAATGCAAGCAACACTTTGTATTTTGATACAAAGACTATAAATACGGAAATACAAAAACCAAATCATTTCCAAAAATACATTATTTATTATTCACCATTATATATACGGTACACTTTTAACATTACACCTTGAGAATTAAATTAGTTTTAAGTAATTTTTTTTTCTTCAAATATCGTGTTTTCAAAATTCACATTATAAGTAAATACAAACTATTTTAACAACATTACGTCTTCAAAAATGNGAGCAGCTCACGAGCCGGAACACTTGACCTATGAAATGCGAGTGCCCGCGTTAGTCTTAGACCATCGTGGTAATTGTAATGCAAGCAACACTTTGTATTTTGATACAAAGACTATAAATACGGAAATACAAAAACCAAATCATTTCCAAAAATACATTATTTATTATTCACCATTATATATACGGTACACTTTTAACATTACACCTTGAGAATTAAATTAGTTTTAAGTAATTTTTTTTTTCAAATATCGTGTTTTCAAAATTCACATTATAAGTAAATACAAACTATTTTAACAACATTACGTCTTCAAAAATGNTTCAAATATCGTGTTTTCAAAATTCACATTATAAGTAAATACAAACTATTTTAACAACATTACGTCTTCAAAAATGATACTGTAAGTCCAGAATAAAAAAGTTTTAAACATATATATTTGTCTTGGAAACTTAACTTCTTTAAATATCATATTACATTTTCAAAATAAAATAATTTGTACTAAATTAGTTCTGTAGGCTGTTCACGATAAACTGAGAACTTTTGAAAGCCCTGCTTAAGAGCTACCTGTTTGCGCATTATGTAACTTTCTACCATATATAGATTTAACATTGCGATGGACTTGATCACTTTATCCATGCTTGGGTAAACTGAAACTCTGAAAATTTTAGAATACTAATTATTTTACAAATTTACTATTTCTTACCCTTAAATTCATAAAAACAAAACAGAAAACAAAATTAATAATTTTGGCGTGCACAAATGTTTACGTATCACTTTTATTTCAACGTTAAGCCATGCAACTAATTTCCTTCCTTCGTTACCAACTTAACTGTAGGCACATGTCAATCAGTGTGCACGTATAATATATCAATATTTCAAATGGTTGATATGAAAAGTGCTCGTTTTAACGTGAACAGCGTTTAACCGCATTATGGCTCTCTTTGCTGGTATATTCCGTATACTGAAGTTCTTGGTTCGTTACTGGTGGTGGGAAATTAAAACAGTACATTTTACACCAGGCCCGTGTTTATTTTTAGACGATAAACATCCAGTGCGGAAGGTAAATCCACTCACTTCTGCGTTCGTGTAGACAAGTAGAATCCGCTGGAAATGTTAGCTCCAGCAATATGTTTCGTCAGAGTCAATATACCGCAATCCAAAGTCAGTCCACTCGTAATCGGTTTCTCAACAAGACACAGGAAAACTGTCCGCACTTGCTGGTAGCTGACTGTTTGGTCTGTGAATGAAAACTGTTCATATTTCACAATTTTATTATGAAAGAGCTTCTTTATATAATTCATAGAAAATGTAATAAACGCTCATATAAAACGTAGCAATAAACACTTGCACTTGCTTGATCTAGAATTTCTGTTGTTTCACCTATTAGGAACACTTATCAAATTTATTAATCAATTTATTATTAGAAAACTTTGGAATCGTATACCAAAAGAAGCCTGACCGAGTAGCATGATTGGAGGAGAGGGGAGGCAGACTAACAGCCTGGTCAACGCAACCATGATGCACATGCTATAGCCAAATGCATATTTTAATAGCAAGTGAAATTACCTAACGGGGCGTGGCCTCAGACACGTGCGTTTGTGTCAAATCAAGCGAGGTCTTAAAAGGACAGCGAGACCATTTTATGTATAGGAAGCATATAGAAAAATAAAATGTTAGTACTATAGTGAGTGCTGTGTAATTAATAGAAAACCTTTGTTATACAGAGGTTTGGTGGTAAAATACGAATCAAAATATTGTTATTTTTATATCATCTGTACGCAGATTTTAATTCGGCTGCAGGGTGGCTTAATTGGAATACTCCAGAGAAGACAAAAATTTTCTGTTTTTTTTTTTTTTTTTACTTTTCTTTGTTTATTAAATTTGTTATATATGTTACTGATAAAAAACATTATATCCAATTAACCGAATTTGTTTGCATTTGATCGCATCTTCATTTTGTATGCACAAGAAATAGTATAAAATTATTTTTAAGAAAAATATTTTTAAGAGATATTTGCAGGAGTTGGAAAAAAATACATCCGTTTAATAAGTAATAAAAAAAAAAAATCTTATGTGTGAATAAAATAAATAAGCAGAAAATATTTTTTTAAAGTAATTTATTTATAAAAGGAACAATGTTTATCTGTTCTGAATACAAGAATAAAACTAAACACTTTATGTCTACCGAGCGAATTAAGAAAGCAAAATATGTAAGCATAGTTGACTATCAAAATCTCCTATAAACATATGATATAACCAAATCAAATATAACTCATGTTGTAATGTTCTGGTCATGGAAAGATATGAATATTTTTGGTTTTTTGTATATGGAAGAATATTTTGTCCCAGAAAAAGTCAACATACATAATTATTTACATGATGATTTATAGACGGTATATCGTATGTTTAACTAAAATAAGAAAACGTGTGTATGATCTAACTGAATTATTTTTTACTGACAACGATGTATACTTGTAATGATCATTTTTAAATTCACAATTACTAAGCATGTTGGTATTTGTGTAGTTGTTCCTAGCCTTGATCTCGACCTACCACTTATCCTGCAATGCGAGATGGGGCGTTTCAATAGAAGCGATAACTTAAAGAGACATTAGAAGACCATAAATGTAGTGCAATTTGATATGGATGCTACAAGGGATGGACAAAATAATATGAACACCTTACATATACACAATATTTATTAATTAAAATGTGTTGGGCCACCATTTGCTTTTAGAAAAGCTGCAATTCTTCGCGGAATAGATTCGTAGAGTGTATGAATAGTTTCCAACGGAATTTTGTCCCATTCTTGTACCAAAACATCCACCAATTGCTCCAACTATGTTGAAGATGGAAATCTGCTCCTCACTCTCTGCTCTAAAACTCCCCATAACTGTTCAATTATGTTGAGGTCTGGCCAGGGAAGATGTTTGATGATATTCTGATGCTCCTCAAACCAAGACTGGGCGCATTATCATCTTGGAATATGGCAGTGATTGGCAGCAATATGCTAGTCATAGTAAGAATTTCGTCATTGAGGATGTCGAGATATTCATTCGCAGTAATCCGGCCAGTGATGTGAATGAGATGACCAGCTGAATACCACGATATAGCCGTCCAAATCATAAAGGAACCTCCCGCATGCTTGACTGTAGGAAGCAGGCAGTCCAGATCGTAAGCTTATTTTGGAGTGCTCCATCCATAAACCCGGCCGTTTGTAGGAAACAATGTAAACGATTATTCGTCGGACCATACCACATTCTTCCAATCATAAAGTGTCCAGGTTTTTTGATCGTGGCCCCACTTCTTTCGCAGCTTAGCGTTGGCTTCCGTTATAAAGGGTTTCTCAATTGCAAAAGTCGGAGTGTGGGAATTGAGGAGAAATTAACGAAGGAAGGGGTGAGAATACCCAGTAAATCTACTATAATATATGTGGTGCATAACATTTTTAAGGTCATGTCGTGAGATACATAACATTATCATTTCATCTCACTCACACAATCTGAGATACTTTACAGTCGTCAGTTCCAATAATTTGCAATACAAGACCAGTCTCGCGAAGGGCACTTAGAAATCTGAAAACGTACGAGAGGTACAGCCATCCCTACCTTTCATCGCTTGCATTGACACACCAACATGAGATGTCTTCCATCAGTATTGCAAATTATGGATGAAAACATATATATTACAAAAACCACATTTTACGTAATGAAGGAAACCATAAATTAATTAATTTGTAGAGTTTTAATTTTTAGTACAAAAAAAATTAATTTAATGTAAAAAAATCGTGATTGCGGACTATTTTCTTTTCGCAGACGAAAAGACGCGAAGAGGAGAATCGACACCCCCACATCATCCGCGGAAGAATACATCACTATCTTACTGGAAAACAATATAAGGAGGAAACAAGCCTGTTTCCTCTCATTCTTTCTTGTGAATCAGTTTCGTGCGTTTCCAAGCCTTCTCAAGTTTTCAGCGGTCTTTTGCTTCCATCGACCTTCCATCAGTTCGGAGGTAAGTACCTTACATACCGTTGCAAATTTTTTTTTTTTTTAGACTTAAATTTTATTGAAAATTACTTCAAGAAAGCCTCTGGTTTTTTTTATCCGACTGCTAAAATCAATGCTTTCATTCTAGTATTATAATTAGTAAAGGTCTTGACCAAAAAACTTTTATATTGCGAGTGATAAATAATTAATCCGTTTGTTTTAATATACACGATGAGTATAAAAGAATACCCTAACTTTACAGGTCTATAATATCAAAACCAAACAACCTATAAACATGATTGACCAATCAAATAAACCGTGGAAACATAAAGTTTGTTTACCATACATACATAAATGTTCAATGTGACCACCATGAGCGGCCCGAACGACATCTACGTGATAATCAAACTCGTTCCTTGCTCCTGTCAGCATGTCCGGTGTTACGGTTTGGATGGTGTTCGTAGTTTTTGGTTTGAGGTGGTGAGGAGGAAGCGAGCTCGAAATCGACATGTCAATGTGAAGGGGACAGTCTGATGTTTCCCTTATGTGCCGATAGATGACACTGGGAGCATCTGTCGTCGCTCTATGTGCGTGTGTTGTGTGTAAGTCCGCATCACGATGGCGACGGAACAACAGAGGCGTTCTGTGTTATTCAGTTTGGTAAATGTGAATCGGTTGCGACTGTTCAACGTGAATTCTGTCGCAAATACAGATGTCGTTTTTTACGATTGGTGGAGTATCGTACGTTGGTTTCTTCAATTCCGTGACACAGGGAAAAGTTCCGAAAGGCCGCGTGTGTCCGAAGAGAATGTGCAATGGATTCAACAAGCGTTCGTTCGCTGTCCGATAAAGTCAACTCAACAAGCTAACCAGAAAATGCATATCCCTCAATCGACGGTATGGACAGTGTTGCGAAAGCGATTGTTGTACAAACCATACA
Source organism: Clitarchus hookeri (assembly GCA_002778355.1). Lineage (NCBI taxonomy): Eukaryota > Metazoa > Arthropoda > Insecta > Phasmatodea > Phasmatidae > Clitarchus > Clitarchus hookeri. The sequence continues at coordinate 38,005 of NQII01001831.1, forward strand.
GGTTACAGCTTGTACAGGCTCTTACTAAAAGGGATAAAATACTGAGACGTGATTTCTACGTGATCTTTCTTGTCTAGAACGAGGTAGACGATGCCTTCATGTCTAAGCTGGTTTTTTAGCGGTGAAGCGACATTCCATACAAATAGTTAGGTGAACCGGTACAACGTGCGGATATGGGGTCAGGAGCCTCCACATGAAACAACCGAACAAGTGAACGTGATTTGCGCTGTATTCAAAGACATTTTTTCGGCACTTTTTTCTTCACGAGTTCACTGTTACTGGAATCCCTTATTTGGACATGCTTACAGGGTGGTTGTTTTCTCAGTTAGAAAAGGCGGCGGGGAACTTCATTTTTCTAACAGGATGGTGCGCTACCCCATTGGCACCAAACTGTTTGCGGATACCTAAACGAGACTTTGCCGCAACGCTGGATTGGTCGACGAGCAGCTGGTGGTCAGACACTTCATCACTGGCCCCCAAGAAGCGTGGATCTTACCACGTGCGATTTTTTTCTATGAGGGTACACAGAGGATCAAGTGTTTCGTCCACCATTGCCGTCTAACATTGACGACTTCAAAACTAGAATTATCGAGGCCATCCAAACCGTAACACTGGACGTGCTGACAAGAATATGGAACGAATTTGATTATCGCGTAGATGTCTTTCGGACCTCTCGTGGTGATCACATTGAACATTTATGAAAATACGGTTAGCAAACTGCACAGTTCCGCGGTTCGTTTGATTGGTCAACCAAAGTTGTAGGTTGTTTGGTTTTGATATTATACCTACAAATTTTGGGTATTCTTTTATACTCAGCCTGTATATGTAACTGCATTTCTTTCTTCCGCATTCGTACAAGTGAATGGGTGTATAGCTGCAGGGTACGTGCTTACTGTAATGTAGGTCAGGAGAACAGACTGCGCTGACAAGGCACACCCAACCAAGTCCGTCAACCGCAGCTCGCATGCATCGTGCTCCCTGTTCAGTAATAATAATTTATGAGATTCAATTTAATAATAGAGCAAGTAAATGCATACTGATTTTTTTTTAAATAATTCAGAAACGCTCACATTATCTCAGCGCCATTGTCCAAATACTATCTTAACGTAAAAAATTAATTACTTCCTGTTCCGCCAGGTGAATTGTTTTGACGAGTGTAAAAATAGTCCTCATTTCTCAAAAGCATTAAGAAAATGTGTTTCTAGTATAAGCAGTCATACTTTTTTTACGTTACTGAAAATTTTGCTCTAGAGAGAATTCAAATAGTTTAATTTGTTTGTATGCAAGTTGTATCTAGCATACACGCGCCTTTATTTAGAGACGCTGCAATCTCATACGAATATTTCAGATTAAATGTAAAGACAGACACAAATATTGCGCTCACAAAAAAAAAATACAGACACGTTAAACTTGCAGCATCCTTTACAAAGAAAACTTACTCTTCAACCATTTTATTTCCATCACATCCTACAACAAAACGATGTATTTTAAAATATGCGTGGTAAACATGTGTCATTTATTTGTCACCGAGCATGAAGTATAAAAGTTTCAGCCTGCGTGGCTATAGTTCACCAGCATGCTTTAGAGAGTCGGAACTATTCGTAGGTATGCGATCCCCTTATGATTTTTACAGAAATATCGGCCAGCAACCAATATTTCGCATTGCTAGAATTATTCGTGTATTATGATACCGGAGGTTCGGTATTACAGTGACAGGAGCCCGGACTCATGGCCAGCTGTCCTGTTCTCGCGATTACGAGCCTTATCGTCACGTTTTCTTTTGCTGAAAATAACACGCGCCATTTTCCCTTCCAAACATTTGCAAATGTTTGCTTCCTGCATGCTTTACCGTGAGACATTAGTCTGAATGCTCGTCTCCTACTACGGCGAACCGGCTTCGATTCCCGGCGGGGGTGTATGCCAAAATGTGTAATTACAAACGATACGATCTAATGTGTTTTATTTTGTTTACAGAAATCGTCAACAGTGTATTTCCCAGCGTAGAGTTACCGTTTTGGTGTGATCACTTGGTTTGAGAACCACGTGTGCCACCTTTACGATGTGCCATCTTCGTCGAGGTCCTTAACTATACTGCATATTTAGTTGACAGGTAATTAAAAAAAATCTACATGAGTCCTTTCAGCGATGTTTGTCCTTTACAATTCAGATATTTATTACTTATTGTTCCTTTTTAAGTTCTCACATCCATGGGCTCTAAGCTGCTGTCAAACTGCCGATGAGTCCTCGTTACGTCACAGCTAATTTGTCAGTTCAGTCCATGAGTACAGATTCGTTTACTTTCAATGAGCTGTGTTAATTTTTAATCATCATATAACACAAAATTTAAATACTTACACGAGCTGTTAATTATTTTTATTAGAGCTTATCATTTACCCATACTCTAGGGTCTGTCTTAAAGGACAAAATATTATCATTATTTAGGCATAAATGCATTAATCAGTGGCTTGAATTTTTTTCGAAGTGCAGGAGTGAGAGATTAAATCACTTGCATCCCTCGACAAATTACAGAGCTTGCATAACCGCCTAAGGAATTCCTTCTCGCATATGACTCCAACATGAAATAAAATCGGTCTCCAAACACCTACCTGTCTATCTGCGTCAAGAAAAAACATTCTTGGATGTCTCCCATGCCTAGAGGGTTTTCAAGGTAGTGTTACCATTACAGACACAACACATCCTAGGAGCTGGTGTAAGACACATCAGGAGCGAGCGGCAGCAACAAAAGAAAAACAAGGCATCTCCAAAACAGAAAGATGAACGAGTGTAAAGACATCTAGAGGTCAAATAGATAACTTTGCAGGCTAGACAGCGATCTTCCTGATAAGGTAACATATTTCAGTTTAGCAGCCATGCTGATGATTGTACCACACTGCCAGCAGTCATCTACTGAGGCAACTAGAGATGAAAAATGTAAATTATCATGTATTGCGAACAGAATACAAGAGAGCTAAATATAAAAACAAACGTAATTTTGTTGGCGAGCGTGGTGGTGGAAAACTGACCATTACGACTACATTCATCTACTGCAATCTGTACTCTGCTTCAATATGAAGATGGAATCAATGGTTGAAGACTTACCACCTGTAACATCGTCAACATCGTCAACAGCAAGGAGCCCTGAAGAGTCGCTACAAGCATTACAATATCAATTTTACTATTGTAGAAAAACTTTTAGTACAGGTCGTAATGCACGCTGACATGAAAGTTGGCATTGTATGTTCAGCCCAGCGTACAAGCATACACTGATAACTGCGATGCTGTGTTTACCCGCATAGATGGCCTATATAGGCATAACAATATGTGCAAAGGAAATTATTGTTGTTCATTGGGAAGCATGTTCATGTATTGCGGCAAGACGTTCAGTAACCCACCAGTACCAAATGTCATGAAGATAGCAACTGTTCATTTGCCATCGTCTACAAGACCTATAAATGTGATAACTGCTGTGCGTTATATGCGAATAAGTGTGGCTTGAATGCTCACAGCAGGAATTGATCTGCCAAAACAGTCACCATAAATGTTTTGCTCGAAAGAAGAATATGTTGAGCATGTTTCAAGTATTGTTAGGTATGTAATTATGACAAGTCTGTAAATAAAGATAAAATGTATAAATTATGTCCGCATGATCCATTTATCTTAACCCACACTAATATAAGTTTCACCTTCATCACTAGGAAAAAAACAGCAAATTTTTTCTAAGTCTGAAAGAGAATTAATATTTTTTTTTGTGTACAGTCAAGTCTCGAACTAAGTTCCCTATCGACGACTGCTTGAGCAATACACACAGATGCTCTCTCCATCTTCGTTTCTCCAGGCGACCGCTAGTGTCCATGCCCATCATCTGCTAGGGTCGCTGTGATCTTCAGCCATCTTCGTTTCCCCTGTCACCTGTAAGGAGGTCGACATTATCGTTTGCATTACCGATGGCGGATGCTAGGAGCACTCGTGTCGACACACATGAACAAAGTCCAATGTGCAGCATCCAGCACACTCACATATGCATGCAGTAATTTATGCAAGTACCTCAAAAAAAATTGCCAGATGCATGAGGTGTCGATTCAGCCGTCAATGAGAGCTGCAGCTCGCCGGTTCCCATACCACAGGGAGACTACATCAGCATGGTTCGCCTGCGATGGCTAACGTTCGTAATAAACAGCGTTGGCCTAACACGAGGGTGGGGTAACCTCGTGCAACATATAAAACCAACCGATACATGAAAAAAAAAATTCAGTCACATAATAAAAAATTATGAAAGCTCAACATAGACACAACTATGCTGTGAGCATGATGTTTCAAACCTCTGCTATAAAAAAAAGACCTCATAGTTCCATAGCCCGTAATAACATATCCATGTTGCTTGTGCGAAGAGAACTTTACTAAACATCTGGAATGGTCATCAACTGGAAAAAGAGCTTATGTTCACACAGACCAACATAAAAAAAACATTTTACTGTAAATTTTAGTACAATATTTACCAGCGGAGTTAATTTTAAGATGCATTACACGACTTGTAAGACTTGTAAAGACTATGGTCCTTTGCTTGCCACTAAACATCATGCATGCAATAGATTACGATGCTCCTACATATTTATTATTAGGTATAAAAATGCAAAGGAAATGATTTATAATCACCTACCAACCAACAGGCATAACACGAGCGACGAGCACTGTACTTCGCATCACTCGCTGCTAACATAATGCACTGGGCACGATGCTTATGCAATATGCAAGTGTTAAATGTGTATTAATATTTGCTTATATAATTATTTTAATCTTTTTGTCTAAGCACATAGCAATGACATCTCTCTTGCCCGACTAATGTTTAAATGTATGTTGTTTTGTGACAAGCAAAGGAAAACCATATTTAAAAGTCGTGTAATGTGTATCACACTTGACGTATTGTAGTAATATTTGTGGTTAATACTTGTGATCATTTGCTGTTTCTCACGTCAACATGTATTCTAGTTTTCTACTTAACTTGTACGCATGATAACAACACTGATATCACTATTATGGACTGTAGCTCCATCGGGTTTTTTTACAAGTGAGCTTGTGACCTTTTCGTTGTCGGGCCTGATGCCTATGTTTTGAATTTGGTGACTTTATCTTAAATGGTTCTGGAAATTACAGCCAACTATGTCATTACTTACACATAGGCATACTTGACCCTGTGGTCATTTTCATTGCAGGGGGTGATGGCTATGTTATGAATTAAATTACTATTTCTTAAATAGTTCGGTAATAACAGCCAGCTATGCTTATAAGTGCACTTTGTTCATACATGACCGTGCGAACCTTTTCGTTGTCGGGGGGTGACGTCTATGTAATGCATTTGGTGACTATATCTTAAATTGTTCGGAAATTACAGTCAACTATGATTATAAATGCGCTTTGGGCATATTTTACCCTTTGGTCATTTTCCTTGTTGGGTGTGATGTCTATGTTATAAGTTTGGTAGCTATATATTTAATGGTTCGTAAATTATGACCAACTAATCTTATAAGTGTGCTTAGTGCATGTTTGACTCGGCAATAATTTTCATTGCCGGGGGTGATGACTTTGTTACCAATTTGGTGACTATATCTTACACGATTCGGAAATTATGGACAACTATGCTTTTAAGATCGCTTAGGATATATTTGACCAAGCGACCATTTTCCTTGTCGGAGATGATGTCTACGTTACGAATTTGGTGACTATATCTTAAATGGTTCACAAATTATTGCCAACTATGCTTATAAGTGCTCTTAGGGCATATTTGACCCTGCGGTCATTTTCCTTGTTGCGGGTGATGTATATGTTATAAATTCGGTAGCTGTATCTTAAATGGTTCGGAAATTACAGCCAACTATGATTATAAGTATGAGAAAACCTAGGTGGAATGATAGAGTATGAGACTCTTCCCTTCCAAAACGCCAGGTGAAATGCGACTGGAAGGAATATGAGAACACCAAAGTTGAATGCAGTAGCCAATCATCAGAAATGAGACCCTATCTAGAGCCTCGCGTAGAAAATCAGACACGAGACCCTTTCGAGAGCTTCGCATATTCAATCAGAGAAAAGGGAAATTGAGAACATGAACTGCAAAAGCGTGAAGTGGAGAAAAGACAGGAATGAGAGAGCGTGAGACCATAAAGGAGTTCGGGAGGACTCTGAGAAAACCACCCACGTGGACTGCTAGGACATAAGAATATATTTCCATATGGAATGCAAGAGCATGAAGTGGGGACAAGGAAGGAATGAGAAAATAATAGAGGACTTTGAGAAAACCATTTGCCCAGATTGCAAGAGCATGAAGTTGGGACCTACCACTTTTGGGCAGGAATGACAGAGCGAGAGGGGAAATCTAAGTTGGCTGACGTCGGAAAGGAATGACAGAGAAAGAGGTTGCCTCGTAACATCATCCAAGATGACTGCGGCTCGTCCCCTCATCATGAGCCAGGTGGCGCAGAACTGGCCATTTATAACTAGTTCAGACCTGTAAGATCTGTATTTTTTCTTTTAAGCTGCGTATTTGCCCCTGTATGGGAAGCTTGTCATGCAATTTCGTTTTCCAAGGTTGTACACTCAGTCAGGCAGCAGGATACGACGGAAATATAAATAATTTATAATCCATAACTGCTGGCCGGACGACAGAATTTGTTAAGTTTACATCCGATCTAACTGGTATTTGATTGGCTGTTAATTTTTAAATGTAGCGTCTTGTTTGTCAGTGCCATGTGATTCTGGCTTTACGGCCACCACTTTATACGACTGAGATTACACATTACAGCTCTACTCATGTTATAATACAAATAATTTATTTTGACAAGTATTGTAATAAAATTTTGCCAATGAAATCATATTTTGTTAAAAAATTTCAATATTTAAATTTTGAAAATAATTATGATTTTAAAGTTGATTTCAAAGTCACTGGATTTTAAATTTTATGTCAATTAAAACCTAAATTTCCTACGTCTGACAGGAATGGTATAGCAAAGATAAGCGTTATGTTTGCTCCTTAGCTTTTTAGCAATTCATGCACATGAACGATGAACGTTATAGCTGTTCAAATGTCAACCTTTTTTCCTTGATATTTCGAGCATATTTCATGATTTTGTGACTTTAACTTGATAAAAATACAAAATCATTTAAACAATAATATCAGCAATTTTTTTTGCCAAAACATGAGAATTTCAACTAATAATTTTGATTTTTACAAACTCAACAAAGTAATTTGTACATAAAGTGTGGTTTCAACTGAAGTGTATTTTGAAGTCACGGGAATGGAATGTTGCGATTTCTTTGAAATACGACACTTTGTTAACCTGCGAAAAATGTTAATTTACCTTTTTTTGACTACAAATTTTATATCAGCATTAAATTTTTAAATATGGGCAAACATCGCACTTATAAAAAGGTTTTGTTGAATAAAACAAAATTTGTTTGGTGCAACCAAATTAATTGTCTGTATACGGGCAAATGATGTATTTTGTTGTTGAAACCAAATTATCTTCATGTTCTTATTTGGTTGACCCAAACAAAGACTGGGTTGGTGCAACTAAAGATTTGTTTGGCCTTACGTATATTAAACTGTTTCTTTGAATATAAAAAATAGGATCCCGCCCCAGATTCGAACCTAGATCAGCTGCGCTCACGCACTATGCCTTAACAACCTGATCATAATTGACTACTGATAAAATATAAATGATTCTGAAAAAATATAAATAAAATTCTGGACAATGTTCGCAAATAAATATTTCAATTACAGCTTTACTTTTTAGTTTCCAAGTGAACTTATTTTGTTAGGGTGTTCATACCATTAGTAAGGGTAAATAAATTAACTCACAAACGCCATTCCAATTCTAATTGTCACAAAAAATTCAAACTAACTCTCTAACTCTAATTTCGAACTAATGCAATCAAATTAGTGGCCAAACAAATATATGCAGTTGATTCAACAAAATATTTGTTGATAATCTAATTTCTTCTGGATTTATTAAAGGCTGTATATTGTTAGATGAACCAAATTAAAGTTGTTGGTTTTCAAGTTTGGTTTACTCATCAAAACATTTTGTTGGGGCCACTAAATATATTTACGGCCCTATACAAACCAATAATTTCTTGGCTTTACTCTCTGTGCATTACAAATGTGCAATAAATATTTTTCTTGGCGTTCTAATAACACAAGGAACTTGTTTGAGCTATATAATGGCGTTTATATTTTCTTCTAATCTTAGCTTGTATGAACAAAGATATGAATTTAAAAATAATATAAGGCATTTCATTCTTGTTCGAAAAAGCATTTTCTTCCATTGTCGTACTTCGATCAAGCTATTATTTCATATCACAGCAGTAAAGGATGTAGTGTGCTACATTTCTTGGAAATAATTTTAGCCCATTGAGCAGCCTTAAAAATTTGTACTGGGTAAGGTTAGTTAAAATAGTAGTTAGGTCTCTGCACCTTAAGTACGAAAAATACTCTAGTAAAAATAATATTAAATATTAAAATTTTATGACATAGATTTTTATATATCAATATAGAATAAAAACATAAATTGCACAAATTTTAGCGTTTATAAATGTTTTGCACGAATATATTCCTACCAAGATCAAACTTATTAATATTGGCCACTTCGATGTTTTATTAAATCGATTCGATCAACTTTAATGCCAAGTAATAAAAGTAGAGACGTGGTTTTGGGAATTTAATTATGCGCGTCATACACTTTCACCATTTACTTACAACACACTTTTAATTGTATATGTTTTTTACAGATTTTTATAATACTCGTACTATGGCGCAATAATAATTTTTAATTTAATATTTATTAACATATTTTCATAAAATATGGTTAACACCAAAATATATGGCACCACGGTGGTGTAGTGTAGTGTATTTTCGCATGTGGGAATCTTGCCGGGCGATGCCGCTGGCCGACGGGTTTTTCCTCGGGGATCTCCAGTCTCCTACGCATCAGCATTCCGGCACGGCTCCATATTCACCTCGCCTCTCCCATGTCGGCTTATAAGACCTCAATGTTAACAGCCACACCAATCTCTTTACCCGCTAAACAAAGTACATACAAGTCTTATAAAAAGTTTATGAGGATTAAAGATTTTCGATGTGGCTTGGCGTATGCCGGCAATGTGAATATGATTGTCGGCGTGCGGAAATAACCCAATATAAATCAAGGTTTTTCGCTTATAATAGTCAGCCCACTATGAAGACGTTGGACCCCGCGGAGTATAACTGAAGCAGAAGAGCCTCGAAGACACTTGCTCCATTTAAGTTAAATTGCGCCAACTTAAGTTATAATACACTACTATCGTAACGTTTTGAAAAATATTGAATATTTTCAATTATTTTGATGTGACTGATATTCTAGATTTAAAATGGAAGCCTTTAACAATATTTTACAAGGAAATGCTAATTTACTTATATTTAATTAACTAAACAATACTGTTTTAGACGCGTGACATTGAATCAGAGATAATTATATATTCCAGCTACTAGGTTAGAATGCATGATCATGAAGTTGGAAGTTGAGCTACGAAGCACATCAGTAAAACTATATTGAATATGTTAAGCACACATATAAACAATCCTAATAATATTATAAATGCGAAAGTGTGTTTGTTTATTTGTTGGTTTGACCTTCTTTCACGTCGCAACGAAGCAACGGATCGACGTGATTTTTTGTACAGAGATAGTCGGAGGGCCAGGAAGTAACAAAGGCTACTTTTTATCCCGAAAAAATATATCATTCCCTCACGCAAATTTTTTTACTAAAAATAGCGCTCGGGGTACAATGCTGCGTCAATGTAAGTTGTTAGTGTGGGACGAAAGCACAATCTCACTCAAAAAAGTGATAGAGGCCCTAAACAGAACTCTAGAGTATATACGAAACAATACAGACACTATGGGAGGAATTGTTGTATTAATGGCTGGTGACTTCCGCCAAACTCTACCGGTGATTCAGAGGGGCACACCTTCAGATGAAATCAAAAACTGTCTCAACTCGTCAAGCTTATGACCAAATGTCAAAAAATTCAGCTTGACGACAAATATGAGATTGCACCTCTACAATGACGTTCATGAGGACATTATGCTGATACACTATTAACAATTGGAGATGGACGATTAGAAACAGATGCCGAGGGCTGTGTGTCACTGACATAAGATTTTGGTTATTTAGTGCAGAGTGATACGGAACTGATTGCTAGCGTTTACCCAAATCTACAAAGAAATATAAATGACGACCAGTGGCTATGTAAAAGAGCGATTCTAGCACCAAAAAATTGCATCGTTAGTGCTCTGTTCTGTGTTCATGATCAGTGTCTGTCTACTAACAAATACCGTTATTTCTCCCTATAAGTTTGTTACTATAAACTCGCGAGCAACATTCATTGACGAAGTTTTTCCCCTTGCACACATTGAAATTGAAAAGTAAGTGCAGACATTGTCAGGAAAAAGTATAAAAACCATGGACTTTATTTAAAAAAAAAACCCAAACAGTATTTCTGTAGTCCATGCAAGCGAAGCCGGGGCACAGCTAGTAAATCAATAAATATATAAATGTATATACATACACACTCACACACACACAACACATATATATATATATATATATAAATATATATATATATATAACTGATTGATGAATCTGCTAGCGTTAGGTAATTAAAGTGATATCATTTCCAACGCTAAAATTTACGGCAATTAACACTAGAAAATTATTAAAACAACGTAATTAATTCATGTGTTAACTCATTTTTAGCATACTTTCTGAAGGAAAGAAAGGCTGATGAGATCATTCTCCTGTCTGTGTGCCTGTGCGTGTGTGTATCACCCGTTTTCTATTTTTAAAAGCTTCAACCGAATTTCACCAAACTTGGTACACATATAATACGAAGTAAGGAGACCTGACTTGTATAGTTTTCGAGTGCGTCAGGCACTTACTTTAAAAATTGCGGCATTTTAAATATTTTGGGTGATGTGTCATATCTCGGGAACCATTCAACCAATTTAAACCAAATTTTCTATGCTGCTAGAGCACCAACTAAGCATTAAATTTTGCGATGGATAATTTTCTTGGTCTACTATTTTCCCAATATATCAGAAAATTAATAAATAAAGAATATACATAATATTTCGAAAACTATTAAACCAGTTTTCACAGAATTTGTCAGGTACGTATTAGAATGATAGGTATCGTAAAAGTAAGTGTGTGAACCTGATAAGTACTTACTTTTAAAATGGTTGTTATACAAATATTTAATATTTATTTCGTATACCTACCGTATTTTTTAAGTAATTTCGACCAACTTTTGGTGTACTGACAGTATCAATTCCAAGGATCATATATATCTACACATCTCTACTTTTGTCGGCCATTTTGAAAGATAGAGCCATACGAGTAAGCTATTATGTAATAACTCGGTAAATAACACAGGGGGAACAATTTTTAACATAATTTCTATTGTGTTTGATTTTTCAGCTGTTTTAAAGTTATATAGGCATGCTGATTTCAAAAATGTAGTTAGTTTTCTTCTATCACGTCAAGTTTTTTCTCTACAGCTTATATTAATGTGACCACTCTCCGCTGGATCGAGCGTGGGTCATAGGAAGCACTAGTGCTCTCCTACCGAATGAAGAAAAACCTTCTCTGATTGGGCAGGGGTGAATGGCGCCCTAGGAGACCAGTCACAGGTTAATACTTCTCTAGGATATTCAGTTACATCTGAGATAGTGTAGTGAGATGCTGTGTGTTGCTCTTTATAGTGAAGCGCATTCCGAAGTGGAGTCCGAGTTATTGTTTGTATACAAGAAAATAGCAGCATTTAATTTTTTTATTTACATATGTACTTAGTTCCTTTCCTTTAGATCTATCTGTCTCTGCTATTCCGCGTCGCAAGTTGTTAAACAGCCCCGATTTGTTTTGTTATATATGTGGCAGTTTCATAATTCCTGCTCAAAGGACAAACATCAGCGCATTTGTCAGGCAAGCCTATTTTGCATATTTTAAAGTTAAAATTGGTGATCAAGGTAAATCTTGGGCCCCTCACAAGGTGTGCACGCAATGTATCGAGAGTTTACGGATGTGGACGAAGGGAACACGCCATAAATTACCATTTGGTATACCTATGATTTGGCGAGAGCCGAGAAATCATTCGAGAGACTGTTACTTTTGTATAGTGAAAACGTCAGGATATAACATTAAAAACAAATTTAAAATAGAGTATCCTAGTTTACCATCAGCTATACGCCCAGTGCCTCATTCAGCCGAAATCCCAAGCCTGTTTTCAAAGAATTACCCTATTTCGAAATAAAGTAATACGAAAATGGTGAAGATCGAAGTGGCCCCAACGATGAAGATTTCTAAAATGAAGATGACTCCGTTCGTAAGGGATTTGATCAGCATGATTTAAATAATTTGGCACACAATTAAGGACTATCCAAAAAAAGCTTAGAACTCTTAGCATCAAGACTGCACGAGAAAAACTTGCTTGAAAAAGGAGCTATGGTATCCTACTTTCGATCAAGAAAAAGTGCATTTCTGAAATACTTTCGAAGTGACTGTGGATTTGTGTATTGCCATAATATACATGGTTTAATGGAGGAGTTGGAAATTCCATCCTACAACGCAACTGAATGGCGACTGTTCATCGGTAGCTCAAAGTGGAGCTTCACGTGTGTCATCCTTCGCAATGGTAATTTAATTGGTGCAGTCCCAATAGACCATTCAGTTTGTTTGCGTGAAGAATATGAAGACATAAAGAGAGTAATTGATTTGTTGCAAAATCACATGCACAAATGCATCATCTGTGTTAACCTTAAAATGGTCTGCTTCCTTATTGGCCAGCAGCGCGGATATTCCAAGTATCCCTGTTTTTGTGTTTGTGGGACAGCAGAGCTCAAGAGAAGCATTGGGTGCAGTCGAATTGGCCGCCAAGATCTGACCTCAAACATGGTGATCCAAACATTCTACATCAGCCACTTGTCGACAGAAAGAACATTATATTTCCACCTATGCATATAAAACTGGGTCTCATGAAGCAATTTATTAAAGCTTTGCTAACTGAAGGAGACTGTTTCACGTATCTCATTTCGGCATCACCTAGCCTGTCTTTTGATCAGATAAAGGCCGTTGTGTTTAACGGTCCACAGGTTAAAGATGAACATTTCATTGGAACAATGACAGAACTCCAAAAGAATGCTTGGTTGGCATTCACAAACCTTTTCCAAGACTTTCTTGGAAATACACGAGCACAGAATTACACCGAAATTGTCCAGCAACTCTTGGAGAGCTTCAAAATGCTTGGTTGCAACATGAGCATAAAGTTGCATTTTCTACATAGCCATCTTGCTGACTTCCCGAAAAATCTTGGTGCAGTCAGTGATGAGTAGAGTGAGCGGTTCCACCAAGATTTGAAGATCATGGAGAAACGGTATCAGGGTAGATGGGCTGTACATATGATGGCTGACTATTGTTTGAGCATCAAGTGAGATTGTCCACAGATCGAACACTCCAGGAAAAGCTATAAGCGAAAAAATTTACCTTAATATGTATGTTTGCCTTTTGGTAAAATAACTTTACTACTTGTATGAACACAATTTAATTTACAGAAACTATATATAGCATTTGTATGAATAAAATTATTCTCTGTGAACAGTATATTTGGTCATTTGTTCCTTTATTTTCCTTTGTATGCACATTTTGTATGACTTTTGGCACAAAGAGAGTGCATCCTGTAGCTTAAAAAGTTGACGTAATAGACAAAAACTGGGGTCATTTTTGAATTCAGATGCCAAAAGTTTGTCAAAAAAAAGTGCCAGATCTAAGTCAACGAAATGTGTGTTCCCCAGTGTAATTAACAGATTCCTACTAAATTTGGCAAACAAGTAATGTAGTTAATGTTAAGGGATATGTTTTTAACATGTCAGACACCTATTTTAAAAATGGCGGCTATATTACCATTTTAGATTATAATGCTATATCGTCGAAACTATGTAATCAATTCTTACATAACTTTATATGCTGGCAGTAGACATTGCAACTATCAACTGTATCTACATGGAGTATATTTTGTCATTCATTATGTAAGATAGCGCCAAGCGAATAAATAAAGACCTTATGTCCTATATCGGATAACAATTAACAGATTTATAACAAAATTGACAAACAAATAGTACTGCATCAGCTGTTGTAAACTGGTATGTTTTAAATAGGTCAGGTACCTGTTTTAAAAATAGTGGCTATATAAATATTTTACCTCTGTATATTTTATTAACGAAACAAATTCCGACTTAACTTTGCATGATGGCAATACCAATTACAACCTTCTAATTTGACTATGAAGAGTCTCACTTCTCTGTCATATTGTAAGAGAGCCCTACCAAGAGAAATAAAGTTTTTACCTCATATTTTGGGAAACAATCAAACCATTCTTACGAAATTTGGCAGAGAATTTTTGTGGTAGGCCATAATTATATATGTATTTTTAAGTATGGCACACTTACTTTCATCATGGCGGCTATAAAATAGATTTAGTTTTGTATGCTTAATTTACGAAATATGTTATCTATTTTAACATAATTTTGTATTTTGGCAGTATATAATCATCAATTGTGCTAGGTTATATATATTACTTTTTTTCCTCCATTTATGAAGATCTCCACTAGAAAACTATGGAGGTTTAATTCAATATCTTGAGTACCAAGCAACCGATTCCTACCAAATGATAAACCGGAACATTTAAACTTATTTGTACCAATTTGTGGACACCATAAATGCTACAGAAGGAAATGTAAACTTTCATGAATTAAATGGAGCCGACAGGAATGTTCAAAATGGCAACCTAATTAATTATTTAGGCAAATTGGCCACATGAACTTAGACATTTAACCAAATTCAACCAAAATTTGTATGCACACAGTACATGTTAGAAGCATTTATATATATATATATATATATATATATATATANACAGTTTTTGTTGGCTATTTTGTACGATAGCAATAAATAAGAAAATAAGGTTTATATACCATATCTCAGGGACCAAACAAACGATATCCACTGAATTGTTCACACAAGTAGTACTATGTTACGTCATGTAAAATTAAATGTTGTATGTGGCTCAATCACTTATTTTAAAAATGACGGCTCTTTAAATATTTTAGGTTAGTAAACACTATCATTCGAATCATTGGACTGATTAAATCCGAAGTTGATGCTCCGAAGCCAATCTCCGTAATGCAGTTGATTGCACGCTAATTTATTGTACGAGGTTTTCTGGGTTCGAGTCCCGGGTAAGGCATGTGTATTTGTCAAGGTCTCACAACTGTGGCATTCGTTTCTGATTTCTTTTCTAATTTTATTGCTTTCAAAGTGATGTCAAGTCCTACCTACCAACTCAGATTTTAAGAACTTAATAATAAATAATATTGCACTGATGTTAAATATGGTAGGCTCAAAAGTTATAACTTATAAGAAATTTCTTGTTTAAATTTGAGCACTCAGATGGCACGAGACACAAAGATTACGGTTATTGTAATATCTGCATGGTACACATAGGTAGGAAACAAATGTTGAGTTATGAAAAACTAGAAAATTATTACGGTTCATATAAAACATTTTTTTTTTTAATTTTATAACTTCCTGGTTTTTATTAAGTTGACATAACGTACTTGATTATCAGGGACGACAAACTCCTACTCAATGCTTATATTAAAAACGGTGAACATTTTACAAATTTCATTAAGTACTCTTACTATGCTCCTTAACTGCCTTTCGGGAAACTTCCATAGAAAATTATGTAATTGCATTCATATATAATATAATACCAGATGCATTTATATGACCGTAGAATGTGTATCCTGAAGTGTTAAGGATTATAATAAAGACAAAGTCGTGCGGAAATTTTGAGAAAGTTATTATTAGCATTCAATCGGGAACGTTCCTTTCTTTGAACGTCAAAGGAAGATTTGTTTCCGGTTATAAAACACGATAATTTTAGTCTTGTTAAAGTTCAATTCAATACGCTTTAGTTAAAAAATTATTATAGTCATGAAATTTATTTGCGCGTGAGAAAGAAGTTAATTTAGTTAAGTGTAAATAGATTAAACAAACACATTTAAATTTTTGTGAATCACTGTAAAAAATTCGAGTCGAAATTCCTTTTCATGTAAAGGGAATAAAATTACCCTTACATGTTCGGTAAAATTACCTCTTAAATGTAGAGTAAATTTACATATCAAGTAAAGTGCTATTCCCTAATCGTACGGAAAAGTACGTAACAAAATTGTGGGAAAATTTAATGAAATTATGGTCATGTTAACTATATTGTATAATAACATTATATACATAATCGACACTCAATTACCTTGTGCAATCAACAATCAAGGACACTGTGTACTTACAAGACGGATGAGCGACTCTTATCCTTATTAATAAGCAGGGCACGTGGATGGCTTGAAAATATGTAGGTTAAAGGTTTTCTCGATGATGATATAAAACTCTGCTGCAAAGCATTCATTCTCTGTACGCAGCTCATTAAAATTTTTCTGCATATAAATGATAAATGTATGTTCAACACGACTCCCACACCTCTCCAGCAGAATCCTTTGAAAATAAACACAAACGCAAAACAATTCTTAAACACCTATATACCGACACACTTAAATACGAGTAACTGCGTAGAAGTGAAGTAGCTTATTCGCTCTACTGCACGCAATCAGCAGTGGCGGCTAAGAACGCGTGACCATGCTCGCTTCGCTTTCAACCGTTTGTTTACGAAAACGTTACTATGGCAACATACACACGCTCCAGTAGTTGAGCGTTTCCCCACGAGGCACCGCAACTGTTTTTTGCTAGGTCGATAATTTTCAATTTTCTCAGACTGCGGAGAATAATAGTAACAAAGTAAATTATAACCATGCATATGTCATTACTGAAGGAATATTGATAGGCAAAAATAAGACGAGTGCCTGGTTCGGCGGTCTTTGGTGTTTTAATGCCTAATTCTTTGTCGATGTAAAGTAATACAGATTGTCTCACTTTCCGATATTGTTATAGATTTGGCTGTGATTCTGCGGTGCAGGACCTGCCACCATCAGTGGCGGATCTATAAATACTTTTAGGAGGGAATTACTTGAGGGGTGAGGCGCTGTGCATTAATTTTAAGCCACATGCTTACGAGCAATAATTAAGTTTTTAATGCTACTACCTATAAAAGTCAATACTTAGTGGTAAATACTGTATAAATATTTGTTTCACATTTCCTGTTACTAGACTAGGGGTATGTTTAAACACTGCATAATTCACAAAGTACTTGCTTCAACCATTGTCTCATTTTATTCGGTGTAAAATCAAAATCCGAAGGAGGGGCACAAGGCCCCTGTCCCTTAGATCTTCCACATACCGTCATCCTCTATTTGAGCTGTGCTAAGGACACGTTATAAAATGTGTAATCTTCTACTATATATAGATATACTCTACCGTTATCATGAAATCATTTTTGCTACTGTGGCAAGATCGCAGTTTTCATTGCATAGCGACATGAAAAACATGATTGGTATTGCATCTTAATATGTATTTGGTCCGTGGTGAAATATGCTCATAGCTACAGGCTGAATAAATTTGTTAAGACGTGTAATGGTTCAAAATGTTTTAAAAGTGTGAAATAATGCTTGCTGTTGTGGCCATTATTTATATATTGCACGCGATGGTGAGCCAACAGCTTCGTTGTTTAATTATATATCATCATCAGTTACAAATACAACGGAAATTGCTAAAATGTATTTGGTGAAATCAGATTCGTTGACCACAGCCGGATAAAACCAGTTTATACAATAGCAAGATATTCACAACCACTCGCAACACCCTTCTTTTAACACAAACTAAAAATTTTAATATTTGTAAATATCCAATTAAAAAAGGAACGTTACGGTGATGGAAACCTTCCTGTTATTGGGGCAATTTATCACTTAGAAATAACCAGTTAATACAAAGGAAAATTTTTAAAAATATTCTTATTAATTGGATAATTATTAAGAGAATATTAACATAAAATTGATATAGGAAATATAGAACTAAGTATTTATAATTTTAATAACATAAAATATATTAAGAAGATTTATATATGGGAATATACAAACTACAATTACAAAAACTATAAAAACACCTGCTCCAAAATCTGAAACTAATTCTATTCAAATACAAGCCATAATGCATGACAGATATTTAATTTAATATATTAATTTACCGAATAAATATATTGGAGTAAATTAAGTGAGAAATCTTCTTACGAAGAGAGGTGAACTTACATATGACAAGGAAAATCCTCGCAATAAAAATTATTAAAATTAATAACAGCATTATGATTTTATGATGATATGCATTCTTTAAATATTGTTTTCAAATAATCACGGCAGTATTTCAAACATAATTTCACTTTTAAATATTATTCCTCATTTATTTCAGAATTACAGACAATGTGGTAAAGTTTTATAAATGAGATAAATAACAATTTACCTTTTAAATACATACTCCTTGTTATTACCTTTTGGTCACGTGGCTAATATTACAAGAATATTGTGTAAAGAAGGAAAGCAAATTAACAAATTAGATTTTGCAACTTTTGAGCATTATATTTCCTAAAATAATTATAAAAATTATGTGATAAATTTTTAACTAATAAAATTCTAGGATATAAACTTTATATTAAATAGTGTTCAGTAAAGATGCTACTATAAAGGGAATATTGTAGCTCACTTTCCGAAGGAAAGACCAACTTATGAGATCACATTCCTGTCTGTGTTTTTACGTGTGTGTCAACGAATGTTTGCCCCCCCCCCCNCTCCAAACATTGAAAACATGAACCGAATTTCATCCAACTCGGTAAACTTATATTAATTAATAGGCACATGTGACTTTTACAGTTCTTGAACACATCAGCGGATTACTTTCAAAATCTTGACCATTTTAAATAGATGATGATATGTTATATCTCGGGAACCATTAAACCGGTTTGAACAAAATTTTGTACGTTGACCGTTCATAATTTAAGCATTGGATTTAGAGATGACTATTATAGTTAGTTTTCAATTTTGTATGATAGCACCACATGAGGCAATAAGGCTTTTTTGATATGCCTCGAAAACTACTCAACCCTAATTCTCGCCAAATTTGGCAAGCAAGTAATACTAAGGTAGGCGATGTAAAATAACAACTTTTTTTTCGTAATTTTGTATGTAAGTATTACATTAAGTAATTCAATTGTTCATATTTCGGAAAACAACCGCCCGATGCCTACAAAATTTGGCATACAAGAAGTAATGCGCCAGGTGGTGTAAATAAGCTGTTTTTAAGAACACCAGGCACCTGTTTTCAAAATGTTGGTCATATAGCGATTTTATGATTGTATGGTATATCTTTGGAAACGTGCTGTCAATTCCAGCTTAACTTTGTATGCTGGCGTTATACAGGATGGAAATTGAGTCTACCGACACTCTATGGCCGGTGATTCCTCATCAAAAATTGGTATAAAATATATATACAACATATAGCCTACGTCTATTTCGAACCGGTGAAAAACCACCTTAAAAGTGTAGTTGCAGCAGATGTTCTTTGCTTGTTACAAAGACAGAATGAACGATAAATATCTGAGTGTCTGTCGCGAAACACCTTTTATCGGCCGTTTTGTAAAACAGCACCATACAAATTTAAAAAAAAATTTCATAGCTCGGGAAACATATCCAATTCCTACCAAATTCGGCAAACAAGTATTACTGCAACAGGTTATGTAAAGTGGTGTGTCAAATACTTATTTTAGAAATGGCTACCATATAACAATTTGGGCTAAGCTTGCTATATCGTCAAAACCATGTAATCGATTTCGAATTAAATTTTTATGCTGGCAGCAATTGACCAATTCCTACCACATTTGGCAAACAATAAGTACTGCAGCTGTTGATGTAAACTGGCATATTTTAAGTAGGTCACCCTTTTATTTGAAAATTGGTGGCAAATAGCTATTTTAGCTTACAATGCTATATGTCGAAACTATGTAATTATTTCCACTTAACTTTGTATTCTTGCCGTATATATTACAGCAATCAAGTGCGTACACACAAAGTAATTTCGTCCACCATCTTTAAAGGGATCATCACATGCCATATTTTTATTTGTATGTCATCAATCTGGAAAAAAAACTAACAGAAGTTCACCAAATTTGAGAAGCAAGTTGCACTACCTTAAGTACTGTAAAATAATTTATTTGATGGGGTCGGGAACTTATTTTCAAAAAAGGCGGTAATATTAGCATTTATATCTTTGTACGTTGTTTCTACAAAATAAATATAATCATAGTCATTTACATTGTTTGCTAGCAATATATAGAAATCATAATATTTTCCTAAACAGAGCCACATTTCTTCGCAATTTTGTAAGATACACTGAAGAGCCATAAAAAATTGTACACCTGCCAAATACCGTTTAGGGCCATCCTACCCCCCCCCCCCC
>NQII01001831.1:58545-81508 GCA_002778355.1 Clitarchus hookeri
GAGTGCGCAGAAGTACTGCAAGGCGACGTGGCATGGACTCGACTAATGTCTGAAGGTGTGCAGGAGGCAATTCACACCATTAATCCTGCAGGGCAGTCATGAAATCCAATCTGCGCCAATTTGAGAAAGGGTTGAACGTCTGTCACGTTTAATGATTGTGGTCAGTCGTCGTTTATCCCGTTCTTTCACGATATTTTTCCGGCCACAGCGATGTCGAAGATGTGATGTTTTACCGGATTCCCGATATTCACGGTGCTCTCGTGAAATGGTCGTGCGCGAACATCAAAATATTATCGCTACCTCGGAGGTGCTATGACCCATCTCTCGTGTGCCGACTATAACACCACGTTCAAACTTACTTAAATCTTGATAACCTGCCATTGTAGAAGCAGTAACCGATCTAGCTGCCGATCGCATCATGTTACTCTGATTGGTTCCATACCTCTGTTATTTGCATACGCACGCCTATGGCAGTTTTTTTGGCTTTTCAGTGTAGCTTCATTTTGTAAGATAGATCCGCAAAACGTTTTTCGTTTTTCGGGATACCATCAACCGATTCCCGCCTAATTTGGCGAAGAAGTTGTTCTGTGTCCGTAATCATTTACATGTTTGAAGTTGTGCGAGACACTTATTTTCAGAATGGTGGCTATAAAAACATATTATATTATGTGCTATATTTAACAAACTATGAACCGATTTTAACTTAACTTTGTATACTGGCAGTATCTACGACAATAATCAAATGTGCTTATAAAATACATTTTTATTCTCCGTTCATGAAGATAGCCAATTGAAGGAAAACTGAGATTTTCGTAATACCTCGAGAACCAATCAAATTGATTGCAAGTAAATTTTATACTTAAGTAGTGCTACAGTAGTGTATGTAAACTAACATATTTTAGGTGCGGCAGGACTTTTTTTAATTGCGTTATAAAAATAATTTATGTTATTATGTTAAAGATTTTTAGAATTCAACAGAAATTAATAAATTTTTGTAAACTAATAGTATTCATTAGAAGCTCCAATCATGCATACAGAGATCTTCTTTTGCAGTCTTTTGCAAAATAGGGGCCAGGTGAGAAAACTAAAATTTTCCCATATTTTCGAAACAAATCCACTAATTTCAACCAAATTTCTCACACCAGTAGTGCTTCAGAAGGCCATGTATACTTAAATGATTTAAGTGGAGTCCGACATTGATTTCCAAAATTGATGCCACCTGAATATTTTGATCAGTTTGTTATATATATTAAAAGATTTAACCAAATTCAACTAAATTTTGTATTTTGACAGTACCTATTAAAAGCATCGAATTCAAACCCTAATTTTTAAAAGTAAATATCTAAGATAGCATCAAATAATAAAATTAATTTTTTATGTCATATCGCACGGACCTATCAACCATTTTAAAACTAATTCTTCACACAAGAAGCACTGCAGTAAGCCATGTTAACTTGCGTCATTTAAGTGGCTCAGAGACATATTTTCAAAGTGATTGGACTGTAAATATTTCAGGTTAGTAAACTTCATCATTCAAAATCATTAGACTGATTATATCCGAAATTGATACTCTGAATCCCACGTACGTAATGCAGTTGGTTGCATGCTAGTTCATGGAACAAGGTTTTCTGGGTTCGCGTACCAGAGAAAGCCAGTGGGTATTTGTAATATTCTCACTACTGTTGGGGCCGCGGTTATGCCATAGTCAGATCCTTGCCTACTACCTAGGCGAACCAGGTTCGATTCCTTGCGGGGTCTCTCCCAGAATTTAGCAATGAGAATCGTGCCGGACAGTACCGCTGGTCGGCGGGTTTTCTCAGGGATCGCCTCCCCCCCCCCCNGTTTCAAACTCACCTCGTTTAACCCTTATCGGCTAAGACCTCGATGTTGAAAGTCGCCCAATTTTCTCCACTCACCACTAACCACTGTAGAATATGTTTTTGGTTTCATATCTAATGATATTGTTGTCAACGACACTTCAAAGCCTACCTAACACCTAAGCTTTTGAAGGCACTGCCTACTAGTAGGCAGATGCGAAGTTTTAATTGGAAATGCCTTATTAAGGAAATGTCGCCTCAGTGCGTTAATATTAAAGGTAGGCGTTTAAAAAAAATGTATTCTTCGAGAATTTGTTAGAATAAGATTATTACAAGCAAATGTTGTTAATATAGAAACGCAGTATATACTTTTTTGTAAAACGTAAATTTTACAAAATCCTTGCAAACAGGCTATAAAAGTTATGGACACATCTCCGATGTAGGGAACTTCCCCTAAAATATTCGTGAAGACTACCTTTTGTTTGAAACGCCTATATTTAAAATGAACGCACTGAGGCGATATTTCCTCAACATAGGATTTCCTATTTAAATTTCGCAGCTGCCAGCCGGTAGGCAGTGCCCTTAAGAACTATATTTAGAAGTATTTGCACCCGTGCAGACGAAAGCAGGCACATTAGTTATATCATTAACTTCTCGATTTGTCTGCTGTAACAATATTTAATGGGGTATAACATATTTTCAAATTGTTTATATTTCTGTATAAATAAAATAAAAATTACTAAAGTAGTTAGAAATAGTAGGTTCAGCACCAAGAGCTTGGAGCGGGGGAGCCATGGAGGCCTTTCCAAACAGTAATTTTTCCCTTTTTTCCCTCGAAATTTCCCTTTTTCCTCAACGAGGCTTGAGTCGGCTGAGAATTGTGCAACGTCAGCCAGAATGTGCAAGCAGGTACGCGAGGCCCTCGTCTCTGATTGACTACTTGAGGTTCTTGGAGCCGGGTAAATAGGTGGTTCTGTGGCAAGGGCGTGGAGTGGGAGAGCCGGCGGCCATCTTGGATTCAAAGGTCAAGTTTAAATTTAAAAACTTTTCTGAAATTTCGAATTGGCAGTCATCTTGAGCCTCAACTGGTCCCAACTTCATGCTCTAGCATTCCACGTCGTCCCGCAATGGCACATGCATGCACACGCACACATGCATGCACACTGACAGGTGTGCACACACACACATCCACACATTATCAATATACACACCAACACATGCCCCATGCACCCACATACACATGCACGTGAACATACATACACACACACCCACACACAAATACACATCCACACACACCAACTATGTGGCCGACCACAACACCCGAACATGCCCGTTCATGACTGACATAAGTATTGAAGTTTAACCATTTACATAGCAGTTCAATGGAGATCGTGCCACAGTCCACCACACTTCCTGTCTGCATAAGTGATGTGGACGATGAAACTGGTATCTATAGATTACGGCACGGGAGGCTACTACCTAGCACTGTGCGAGGTATCATAGCAGGGCCGAGCAACTGTGGCAAGATGTGTGTGCTTCTCAGCCTTCTAGAGGAACCTAATAGTCTTCGGTTCGAGAACTTTTACCTATACTCGAAATCACTACAACAGCCAAATTACCTACGACTAGCGCAAATACTACAAGCCGTGGACTGACTTCGATATTTTCCTTTCAGTGACAAAGAAGCAGTCGTGTAACCAAGTGATGCTCTACCAAACTCGATGTTTATTTTTGACGATGTAGCATGTGAGAAACAGTCGACAATGAAGCAGTATGTCATCATGGTACGATATGTGGTGGTGGATTCGATTTACCTATGTCAAACCTATTCTAGTATGCCTTAACAGCTTCTTCGTGACAATGCAAATTTCATTGTTCTATTTTGTATGGAAAAATTGAATTTACGTCATGTCTACTCTGATCATGTTAATACTATTTTGACATTCGTTAGATTTAAAGACATATGTTCATGTTGCTCGCACAAATGTCACGGTTTCCTAGTGATAGCAAACGATTTTCCACTTCATAAGTAGGTACTGTAGGGGTTTTGATCAGTTCATTATCGATAATCAGTGAACTATGAGCTACTCCGTATTCAAGATTGGTCGTAGTGGGCTGTAGTGTGCGCCGGACAGATGTATTACATCTACTATGTACGGACACTGCAGTTTCGGCGGGAAACGAGCCAAGAATCTCGGCGAAGCGAAACACGATAGTGATGCGGTGAATGTATCCTTTGTCCGCAGCGTTATTTCGAAAGCGTTGCGGCCGGTGGCATCACTTTCGGCCAGCATTGAGACACATCTTCACACACTATTGCCTGATATGACACGCATCGCAGCTTTAGAGAATGCACTGAGTTGTGTGGGCGAGTGAATAGCCGGCAGAGTTCATACTTCCATGAATACTGAATTACGTCCATTGACCGAAGATGTAAAGAAACTGTCTGCTTTTGGGTGGGAAGCTCACCGCTGTGGAAGGCTGTCTCTTCGACATCAGTATACTGACTATCAACATGGATTTGCAGCTCGGTACATTGATCGAACATGTGTCCCAACTGTCCGCTTTTACTACTGGAGATGCACTTGAAACAGTGGAAGTACTACTGTTCGGCAACACTAATGTGCTGCATACCAAGATGGAGGTTCAGTTTCACAAATTATTTAAAGATGTACTGAAACTGAATGCTTTTGGTGACAAGATTTCAGCTATGGAGAAGAAAATTGTCGAAGTTGGAGAGCTAGTTGCCGCCCGAGTTCTTGCCAGTCTCGCTGCTAAACTAGACGACCGCCTTAATGCTAAGACTGCGAGTGATTCTGTGCTGGCCTCAATTGGTAAGAAGCTGGAATCGAACCTCACAGCTGTTGTAGCCATGGAAGGCCATCTGTTCGCCAACACAAATTCACTGTCTAGCAAGATGAATGCTCAGCTTCGCAAATTATCTGACGATGTGCGGAAACTCGACACTTTAGGGGACAAGTTATTTAGCTGTGGAGAAGAAAGTTGATGATGTTGACGCTCGAGTTCTAGCCAGTTTCGCTGCTAAACTAGACAATCGCCTTAATTCCAAGACTGCGAGTGACACCGTGCTAGTCCCAATAAGTAAAAAGCTGGAATCGAACCTCAACACCGTCGGTACAATGTCAGCTATGGTGAATACTTACTTTCAGACTTTGACTGCCGATGTGCGGAGCGTGCTGGGAAGCAAGCATCCTGCCGTGGAGGCCCAGATCTTTGACTTGGGCGAATGCATTGACTACAGAGATCTAAATACCCTGGCAGCTACATTGAAGAATCACCTTTTTGTGGCGCACGAGGGTGCCGGCAAACTGGCTGTTATGGAAGCCAAGCTCACTGCTGTGGAAACGAAACTCGGACAGGTCGATGTTAAGGTATTTGCCGATCTTTCTGCTAAACAATTCGAGCACCTTAATGTTCCGAGCGGAGGTGCGGGCACGCTGAACGCATTGCGCACACAGCTCTGTATTCGTAGGAATGACTAATATACTTCTTACACATATAGTCGAGGAACTTGATAGTCGTAACCAAGATTTGGGTACAGGACTCACCGATATTGAACAACTTTGTGACACAGGATTGTTCGTTATTTAAATGACCTGCGCACGGACGATGAAAAATGGACACAAGGGAGCATGAGCGTACTGCAGTCCTCCAGCAGTTCAATATGTTTTAAGTTAAAATTGTCAATCTGATTGTGCGTAAAGCTATTGTTCAATATATATAGTTTGAAAACTTTACTTATCTTTTTAGTATAATGTCTGCTGCCATTGAGGATTTACATCGTGTCATTGCAAGTGTGCGTGATAAGTATATACTGGCCAAGCGCGCTCGTTTGGAGTGTGATGCTGTATTGGAAGAGGCCTTCCGTCCGCTCATATCCTGGTGGGATACTTTACAGAGACAAACTGTTCCCCCTGTCGGGATGAAGACTGAACCGGGTGGCAAACTCAGGCCACTTTGGGTTGACACAGGGGACGATGATGATGATGATTTGTCTTTAGCTACAAATAACGCAAAAAGGACAGTTCTCACTTACGCTTGGCCACTGTTCGTAATTATTTATCTTCGTTAACGACGAGGTTTAATGACGGCATATATGGCGTTTATAGACTGAATAAGAAATGGTAATTGGGGAAAAAGAATTTATTTCTTCTACCCGACGATTTTATACAGATTGAAAATGAAGCAATAGGCACGTCTCCGGTCCTCTACGAGCTGTTGTTCAAACGACGCCCTGGCGAGTTCATGCGAGAAGAAGCACTTCAGCAATACAAGAGATTACTTAGCCTCGCGAGTGCACATTTGACCGACAATGATGCAACCACCATCACATATAAGATAGAGACGCATCCTAAATTTGACATTGTTGCCGAGCTGTTTCTGGATGTCGGCGTAGCTTGTGGCTTGGGACTGGGTTCGAAACTTGATGGAAGCAGTCAGCTCGAGTATGTGTTCTGGGACGATCTGAATAAGTTTGTATCACGTCTATGGCTGCACGTCGCGTCTCAACAGGCAGGCAATCATTCATATGCGAATGAGATTGTGAATATTGTGGAAGAATTGTGTGAAGGTGGATACATGTACTGACAAAGTCTTGTGCGCAGATCGCCGCTGAGCATCACCTGCCTGCACAACGCAATTACCGCAGGTTAAGTGTACTCGTACTTGGACTTCGTGATTTGTATTATGTAGACCTGGTGGAAATGATTCTGTATGCCTCTGTTAATAAGGGCAATTGATACTCGTACATGCTGACTGTAATAAATTGTTTCAGCAAATATGCTTGTGCTGTCCCCGTTAGCCGGAAAAGCGGGACTAACGTTGCTAATGCAATGAACACCTTTTTATAAGTTAAGATAAGGAGCCACCTAAAATTATGCAGGATGATCTTGGCAGAGAATACTACAATACTACCTTCCGTTTACTAATGGATGCAAATAAGATTAATCACGACAGTACGCATGGTGATAAGTAGCCTCCATCGTGGAATGATTTAACCGCACGCTGAAGAATGTTGTGTGGCATGAGTTTTTGGCTCGAGGTAGTTTAAATTTACCTGGATATTCTGGCTCGTCTGATTGCCAACTATAACGGTCATGTGCACCGGTTCATTGACATGTGGCCGGCGGACGTCAAGGACGATTATTTGCTGATGACAGTGTTAAAAAATTTAAAGAGATTGGACCGGCGCAAGGCTAAGGCGAAGATTGGTGACTATGTGCGCATTTCACGTCTCAAATCTAATTTTGCAAAGTCCTACACACCGAATTGGTCTGTCGAGATTTACCAGTTAGCCAAGATTCGCCATTATGATCCAAGGACCTATGAACTCGTCGGTCTAAGTGGCTACAAGCTTAAGGGAAGATTTTACGAATAAGAGATTATTCTAACATAGTTTCTGGACCCCTTTTGGTCGAGAAGTTGTTACGATGCAAGGGTAATCACCTATTTGTTAATTGGGTGGTGTTTCATCCCCGCCATAACAGTTCGGTACTCAGTTTGGCACTTACTGATGTTTAATTTTTTTTCTGCAAGGATTGTGTATATACTGAAATTGAATGATTCTACTTGCAATTTATAAGTGATTCTAGATTTTCACATGGTCGGGAAACGCACAGAGCTGAGTCGAGCGGACCACTGCGGACCGTATTTATGACTCATGACAGGCGCGGAGAAAAAGCTGCTCGCCCTCGGATGGTTCACCAGTTACGCAGCATGGTCAACAAAGTCGTCACGTCGGATGCAGCCTGCCCACCCTCGGGCAGTTCACCAGTTATGCAGAATAATCAACACATGGACAACATTCTTGAAGAAGAGTTGTGGCAAAGACGGCATCGAGAGCGCCGCCACTCTCTCGGGGACATGACAGCTGGGGATGTCCCTAACTAGAAATACATCATGTATGTGTGGCACTAACTCCCATTGAACTGAAATGTAAACCCCCATAACTAATTACAGACAACAATGTACAGGTTCGAGGTTCGAGGCCTAGCAAAGTGGTCGGCCACAAACTGTATAAAGTAGATGAGCTGATAAATTTATGTGTAAGTATACCCTAATGCACCATGGTAGTAAGATCAAGAGAGGATGTGGTCTGGTTGTTACTCTAATAAACAATCCCTCTTACTAGGCACATATTCCAGGCAATAAGTATTGTGGTCCGGGTACACAACTAGCACGAAGATTGGAGCGAGGTGACATCCCTGTCAATTCGTTTTACGATGCATGCAAGGAACACAATATTGCCTACAGGACCATTAACAAGTTGGAAGATGGGCATGCAGCCAACACCGTTCTTGCAGATAAAGCTAAGTGAATAGTTGGTTCGCCCAAGTCCAAACTCGGCGAACGTTTACCTGCATGGAGAGTGTCCAAGATTATGACATCTGAAATCAAGAGGGGAATGGGTTTGAAGTTTGTTGGCGGAAGGACAAAGAAGCGCNGCAGCCAACACCGTTCTTGCAGATAAAGCTAAGTGAATAGTTGGTTCGCCCAAGTCCAAACTCGGCGAACGTTTACCTACATGGGGAGTGTCCAAGATTATGACATCTGAAATCAAGAGGGGAATGGGTTTGAAGTTTGTTGGCGGAAGGACAAAGAAGCGCACTGGCAGAGGAAGGAAACAGTGCAAAGAAGTAGGGAAGCGTGGGGGTATTTTATCCTTAATTTTATCAGCGCTAGGCATTCTCGGATGTCTTATCGGCAGTGCGGGTGGTATAGCTAGAGCGGTTAACACAGCCAAGGAGGAAACCAAATTCTTATCAGAGTCGTGGCATAGTATGAATATGGAATCACTTGCCCTAGGGAAAAAATGGTAGAGCACTATATCTACGCCCTTACTGGCTGGTAGCAGGTGGAGGTGGGGAGAGCAAATAAGCGCGTCGGAAAAGAATGAGGCATTAAGGACACTGCCTAAGCGAGTGCTCACCAACATTGACACACAAAAGTTTGTACAAAAATTAAAAACTATTAATTTCCAGGGTGTGTTCATGCATGATCACCTACCGCACCGCACGTGACGGGAAGAGTGCGGTATAGTAAACATAGATACAAGCACCGGGCCGGGAACACATTGGACAGCATATAAAAATAATGGCAAAACTGCCGAATACTTTCAAAGTTATGGTAACTTGAGGACCCACCGGAGGTATTTTAGAGGGGCGCGAATATATAATAATGAGGCAGAGCAACAGCCGCGGGAAGGGTACTGTTGACACCTATGTCTGAGCTTCCTTGCAAGATAGATATATACTTAACGGGGACGCACTACGCGTAAGCATCAGTCATATCTGTAATGTTGATCGTGTCGGGGCAATAGCTCGGAATTGCATTCAGTGCACTTCCCCCCACTCACCCTTAACGGTGTGTGGTATGTGGTGGTGATAGAAATCAATCACCACCACATACTTCTCAGGACTGTACATAGATGAACGCAGTTGTATGTTTCGTTATGTTAAGGGGGTGATGGAAAGAGAGGGGGGGGGATGTTCATATACCCAAAGGTTCATATGAGATCGAAGACATCGGTGAGAACCTTACCGCCTCCATAGGTTTTGAGAACGTAAAATATGAGGCGAATAAAACACATGAATCTACCCTGCCGGTAAACATCTTTCCCGTTAATGTTATAAGAATAAACTGTAATTTGGTTAGCGGATCGTATCTCAACGGCAAGCCAAGTCAGCTTGTGTACGTTCCGAAGACGCCCAATTACATTCCCGTCGCTTGATTAATTTCCGAGGTGAGGAGATAACAGTATGTTTACATTTAAGGTAAATGGGACTAAAATTTAAGTCTATGCAAACAAAATCAATAAAATGTGCTTACCATGTCAAACCGAAAGTCAGTACGAGTCGAGCACGCAGATCACTAACATCTGAAAATGCTCGTTTCCTTAGAAGATTGGGTCTGACGATTAACAGCATGTATGGATGCGGAAATATTAAACGTAGCAGAGCCGGCGGGGTTCGAAGATGCGATTACCAAAGCGGAAATCCACATTTACTCGCCCTATCTGCCGGGAACGTATGTACCCTGGTCCATGGTTCGGATCCCGGTGCCAAACTAAGATATATACACCGCTCCATGTAATTCATATTTGTGCTTCCGAGGTACTCTAACAAAGCCATGCAATGCCCTACCCGCGACAACAAAAATCATTAGAAACGGTATACTATACATGATAAGTAGAATCGTGTACGGACTGAACGGATGTAAAGTAGATGCGACTAGAGTTGTTGGAATCATAGCCACCATAAAGAACTACCTATCATTAACACATAACCAACTGCTGGTGGCCAAAATGCTGGGCTGGGGGATCGAAGAGGACACTAAGGTCCCGTCAATACCAACAATAAATTTGAGGTATTTATTCCACTAGCCATGCTGTTAGGGTACGCCGAAGACAACAAGCATGAAATTATTAATTCAAAGCAAGAGTTAATTATTTACATGGCTAACACACAAGCTAATGCATTCCAGGACACTGGCGCAGCGCCGGAAACTGCAGTGTTGTCGATATATTCTATCGATTGATTACTGCCCCACATGCAGATAAACATGACAGACCATGTAAAATGTTTGAAATATGCGGAGAAAGGAAGAAACGTAGATTTTGCATTTCGTACATGGAGATGGAGTTTAGAGACGTATCCGAGCGTACCCGGCTCCATTAGCGTAAATTGGAATGTTAAAACTATTTTTACGAGTGAAAAACTGCACTATATAATAGTCGCTTTTCAGACAGGCAAACGGAATGCTATCAATATGGACTGTTCAAAATTTTATCATGTAAATATTAAGAACGTTAAAATTTTCTTAAACTCCGAGGATTACCCGTATGGAGATTTAAACATTGATTTTACAAACGGCGCGTATATAGTACCGTATCAAATGTATGCCGACTTTCAGAGATCCTACTATGGACAAACGTAGGCCCTGACGCTGGAACCGTGCGTGTTTATGAACACAAGCACCCCTACTAGTGTTTGACGTTAGTAAACAGGACGATAGAATAAAATAATTTGTAGTGGACTGTAGGATTGAAATAACCGCCACGGAGAATTTCCGGCCTTCGCTCAAGCCTACGCTTTAATACTTCACGACAGACAAGTNGCCGACTTTCAGAGATCCTACTATGGACAAACGTAGGCCCTGACGCTGGAACCGTGCGTGTTTATGAACACAAGCACCCCTACTAGTGTTTGACGTTAGTAAACAGGACGATAGAATAAAATAATTTGTAGTGGACTATAGGATTGAAATAACCGCCACGGAGAATTTCCGGCCTTCGCTCAAGCCTACGCTTTAATACTTCACGACAGACAAGTCATGTACAATGTACGGGACAGAGCAGTTAAAATACTG
The DNA here is from genome assembly GCA_002778355.1 of Clitarchus hookeri. Lineage (NCBI taxonomy): Eukaryota > Metazoa > Arthropoda > Insecta > Phasmatodea > Phasmatidae > Clitarchus > Clitarchus hookeri. The sequence goes on from NQII01001831.1 coordinate 69,750, forward strand.
ACGTAAATTGCAACTATAGTCCATTCACTATCCGACCGTCATAATTTACATGAACTTTCAGGGATGTGTGTCACAACACGGTTTCATTATTAAACATATCTCTATAGCATATGTTGACGGGCGTATAGAAACACACACATTCCTACTTACGTTTTCATGGCATACGCTCGACCGGAAAGGTAAGGTAACCAATATATGGCTGGAAAAACACTATCATGGACCCAATTGGGGTGAGGGTGATGTAGAATACAATAAAGTGTCATATGTTCTTGTCTCATTGTTAAACGATAATGAGGCACACTTCGTGGCCGGCCCGGAGCAGAAGAGGCAGTTAAGCATCTATTGAACCACGAAAATAAACTCTCATCTACAAACAGAGTATGACTGTCCTTCATTTAGAAAGTTGAGAGTGCGGTACGTAAAAAAATATTAAACATGTGTGTGCTGCATGTAGACAAGACCGAGTATGTCGATTCTTGAATGTAATTTTGTTAAGGATGTGGACCCGCTGTGGGGGAAGGTGTGGCGATATTTAAGAACAACATCAGCCATTATAAAAAGGGGCCCTGCGAGGAGGGGAAAAACAGTACTTTATGTTATCACCATGGACAGCCTTATTGCGAAGCTGAATGGTAACGCGCAGTATAGGCCGCTGACGGGCCTCGTCACCGGACAGCCGAACGTGGCATCAGATTTCAGGATGGCGGAGACAACTTATGGCAAGTATGTGACATGCCTGCTAGATGCTGAGTACTGCGTCATACTGCCTTCGCGATACGTTCAACTTATCACTGACGACGATATGACTAAGCTTAACGCTGCTCAGTTCAGATTAGCTATGCCATCATCAGGGATATTGGCAATGGTAACACGATGCACATAGTCGATTTGTCATAAATGTGGAATAAAGACTCTCTCTCCTACATCACTTCAGTCAGTCATGTATGCAGCAGCATTCAACCCGCTAGCCAAGTACGAGGGTGACGTACCGGTCGGCTACAGACGCGTTCACTTCAAACCGCCAGGCCAGCCCGCGCTAGTGGAAAGTTGCAACGGACTTGAACACAGGGTGTGTCAAAGCGAAGATAACTACCTATACCCAGTACCATGCAATGTTGTTTTATGTGCAGTATATTACCTGACGCCGGGCACGAAGCTGCCTTGCTCACTCAGCACCATGTTAACACGTACAAGCGAAGAGAATATACAACAGGTATAGTTTACTCGCACAATTCAGGCTAACAGTGTTGATGTAATTAACAGCTGGACCGAGTCCTGTACCGGTGACAGTCATACAACCTGTATGAAGTAAGGAACATTTACATGAAAAACAATGTTTTCACCGTTGGCATGTGAAGTTTACTTCGCAACATCAATATAAGAATAGGCGAGTATTACATCCAGCCCACAGTTGACAGAAGTGCATCATTCAGTATACAACTGACGTTGCAGCCATGTGTAATACGTTTGACATACGTGACTGTGTGACTTTTCTGCCAGAAGATGTGGAATTGTACTTGAGATACTCTATCGGGTATAGGAGAGTGGTGTTTAAATCAGAGCTTCGACACGAGAAAGTGCAGATATGCGATGGTGAAAAATCATACGTGGGGATATCACGATTCTTGGATATTTTCTACTGTGATATTCTACCCTGCTACAAGTATGATCAGTGTCCCGTCGCTAATATCCGGCCAAGCAGCCAGCTACCTGCCAATGGACATATTCTCACAATATGCCTTGAACTTGAAGGTATTACCGAACTACGTCACGAGGACAGGAAAGTGGACTTTACCCTAGGAGATGTGAATATTTGCTCAACCTGCCGCTGGACGGAAGAGTGTACTGGTCACATACATATGACCATGCTAGAAGACTGTGGCAACAAATGGATTTTACTCTGCTCGGCCAAAGTATGTTGTGTATGTAATTGAAACTGCAAGTTCTTCACCAACATGGGAGCAGCTCCCGACCGAGGCACGTGGTGTATATAAGTGAAAAAAATATATTCTATACCATGGATGCTGAAGAACCAGACATCGCGATGGCTGAGGGAGAACTAACATGTCACAGCAAGTGCAAGTGTTGTCAGGTTATGTATGACCTTATTGCATGCATTCTACTGCTATTGACCGAAGCTCTGAAGTAGTGTTGATGTCACGTATGTGGAGATAGAACTATATAAGCCGTCTGTATTCTGTCAGTCGACCTCAGTGAGCTAGCAGTGATAGATGAATGTCCCATTCTATCCAGAGGCTACCTACAGCAGTGTAACACCTGGTAACATCTGTGTTACCTATGAAGTTGGTGACGTGGCAGAGCCGAGATTCTGCAGCGAAGAGTGTGGCAGCATTGCGCATTTGCTGCATGCCCACAATCCTACAGCATACGACCACTGCTAGCAGATGGTCTACTGTAGTGTCCTAGGGAGGTGGGTTGTTCATAATATGAGAACAAACAATCCCCTGCCATGTGGGCGGACGAGGTGGTAATGTACGCTATGTTGCACGATGCAATACAAGTACACCTCCCTTACTACGTGCTGCCAGAGTCTCCAGTTCCCATCAACACTGCTGATGTTGTCGACATCACCGCTGATACCGGCAGTCACCGCCACCTCCGTCACCACTGCCGCCCCCAGATGCAAGAGAGCTGCTGCTAGGGCGGTGTCTAGAGCTGTCAAAACGGCAAAGGTAACTCAATGCAGAGCACCATGTACTGCCCGCAGAAGTAAGATGCAGCCTGCCACCTGCCTGCACTGTGGGATGTCATCGTTATTGCCTGATGTGAGAAAGTTGACCGAAACAGAGAAGAAGGCGTTACTTCGTCAACTGTTCACTGCGCTTCTCGACAACATCTAGAGAGAGAGAAAAAAAATTGTATGTTTTTTAAATTGAAAATAATTGTATATTTTTGTCTTAAATATATGCATAAATTACTTCTCACTCGGTGTGTATTCTTTATCTGTTGTCGGAGACGAGATGTCAAACATACATAACTAACAAACTAATGTACCAGTATATTGAAGGTACTTTAATCAAAAATCTTACACACAATCATTTTGGATTCTACATTACTAGTATACTAAAGGGAAACATTTGAGATGTTGAACCTAAAAAAACTAATGTGTCAGTACAGTAAAGATGCTATAATCAAACATTGCACAAGAACAATACTTTTGAATACATCACCATTACTTGCATATATTAAAGGGAACACATATATTCATACATATCAATTTTTCTGATTGATGCATAAGTAATGTGAATAGTATGCTGTAGTGAGTGTGAATCACAGGTATGCTGGCAGACTTAGTCTATGTGCAAATAGGAACGACATTTTCATACACCGACTTATAATATTTTTTTTAAACATAACAAGTGTTAACTTTGCTGGATTGTGTGTGTGTGCAAGAGTGAATTGTTCGGCAGTATATGTTGCCTGTTATCTGGCGAGGGGTGAGGAGGTTTTGTCAAAACACATGTTTTTTTATTTCTATTCCGGCAACACACACTCTCCGGATGGCCTATATGTATGAACAGTATATACAGCCCCCCGCAGATATTCAGATGCTCACTCGTGGTTTGTCATCTGTGCTCAACATATGCCTACTATCTACGACCAGAATCTTACAACGCCTTTCTTACATCAGCATCAACTACTACTTTACACAACAATCATATTTGGTAAGTCTGCATCTACGACGCTGCTGAGTGGTGAGTAGACTTAACCAAATTAATTCTTATGTTTCTGACATGAGATAGAGAGCGAGAACCAGGTTTTCCACAGTGCCAAGCGCTAAGCAACTGTTGAATATCGTCTGTCTCATGTAAGTTGACTAGTTTTTGACAGTGCTATGTAAGTAGTTTATGTATCCTTTCGCGATTAGCTGATGCGTTCAGTGGAGACTGTATTTTTTTATAAACATATCGTCAGCTAATCCACTTGGTATTCTACTGTAATGGAAAACTACATTTAAATGCATTTATAGACTGTCATCAGTCTTATATTGATAGGTATTTAAATATATATAACCTTGCAAAAAGTTCAATACTTACCAACACATTTCCTTTTTAATTTATTCAAGGCAATGAATTTAAGTTAACATTTTGAGAGACGGTAATGCCAGTTCTTATCTCACACACTGGACATTACATCTAACATATTAAGAACTGAAATAAAAACCATTTTGGGGGATTTGCTTGACTTTTCAAAGCAGATGTCATGACACGGTAGACCTACAGATTACAGGTTCAAAGGAAATTTACCAGTATATGTTACTTTATATTTATACAGAGCACATGGGGAAAATAAAACCATTGTCTTGTGTTCGTTATTTTACACAAACTATCCAAATATAAATTTCTGGCTGGTTAGTAATTCGGGAGATGTAGCTGATAAATGCATTGGACAGAGTGGTAGATAGTGTATGGAATGTCGCTATGCTTTTTCGTAAGTGAATACATTTCTCTAAGCCTACAATACAAAAATGGTTAAAAGTTTTGAAGATAAATTAGAATACGAGTCATTCTATTGTAAATTTCTTTTATGTGAATACCTATACATTACTATATATTATCACAAAGTTTGTAGCGTTAACAACAATCGTTGTTTTGGTACCTTTTTTCGTACCTATACATTATCACATAGTTTTTCAAAACCATTTCCTTTGGGATCATTTAAAAAATATACTGTATTAATTAATCCAGGAACTCTTTCTTATCGTGTATTTTTATTCTACTTGTCAAATGTGTGTGTGTAGGCAGTGTGCTTAGAATAGTCACTGTAATTGTGCCTTTTGTACGTTCGTACATCAGCTATAGTTATACATTTTCCCCACACACCTTGAGCCGCTGTTCCGCAAGTCGACATGTTTCCCCCACATGGCTAGCACGTGGTGTCTACAAGCATTTATGTAAGATGTTTACATTGTAGTGGGGCGGCCAAAAGTGTCACTGTTTTCACTATGTGTACCGTACGATGTTCATAACACGTTTAATTTGTAATGTCCGTACAAGGTTAGCATGTGTTGACGTGCCTTTCGAAGAAGACATTCTGTATAAACTGTTTACATCCCATAGCACGGCAGGGTGCCATCCAACTGACCGTCTACATGGCTTTCACAACAGATCCCGTTTTGACCTGCCTACTGTCTAAGCTGTTTACATTCAGTCGCCCTGCTGTCCCGACCTTGGGACTTCATGCATGAGTTTTCACATCATATCTCGTTTACATGGTCGATGTGTGGCGACTAGTCCTGACGGTTAGTCAGTCAGCTACATAGACCACTGATATATATATTATTATTTAGATTATTTCATATATGTTAACAACAGTGTGGTATATTTTTTTATAACATAGTACACTACTCACACACTTTTCGAACTATCAAAGAAATTTTTTTTCTCCATAGGATCCCTCCCTTTACCATGCAACCGCCCCCCTCCATCTGCTGTATTGTGTGCGAGTCTCCCAGGTTCGAGGCCCGGGGAACGTACATCATGCACATTTTGTTTGTATAGTCCCACTCTATACTGTATAGAAACATAACATTCAATATTATTTATGATCTATATATAGTGTCATATATATACATATAGTTATACATTTTCAAACTATCCTAGAAACCTTTTTTCCATAGGATCCCTCCTGGCCCAATATGCCTGAGTATCTTCAGGTGCCGAGTCAAGACCTACAAGAACACAACTAAGCAAGATGGAGTCTGCCAGTTAGTCGTCATTTCCTTCTTCTTCAGCTGCCCCATCTTCCCCTTACATAGTACCCGAACTGCAGTATGGTTTTTGTGATTGAGTTTTACCGTTCACCAGAATGGATTACACCACGAGCGTAATTGTCCACTGAATCCATTCCAGGGACAAGCACAGCACATGTGCGATAGGTGCGGACAATATTTCGCTCGCACCAACCAACTAAACAGCCATATCAAACACGTACAGGACTGATCAGACAGACAGCCACGTCCCACTACATGTTCTTTCAATGAATGCTTCGGGCATTCTTACGATGCTCGTCGCCATGAACGCAGTTGTTGGAATAAATCCCGATGCTCTGACATTGGTATCCGGAAACTGCGGTAGGCAGTTTGCCAAACCACATCATCTTCGCGCACACAGCACAAAGTGTAATGGTACTGCCAAATCCTCCCGGCAGGCGAAAAACGCACACATGACAACTCTCCAGCCAGGTCCTTCCCATCTCTCATAGGCTCGCATTATTGTGACCGAGGTCGCACTCATCGCGAAGCCATTGTTGTCACCAGCGAGTGTAACTCTTGTGTGTTTGTGGAAGCACAGAGTGCGTTCTGGGCTGTAATGAAAACATACATTGCCGAGAATACCTCGAGTGTAGCCGTAGATATTTGTGGCTACCTTGTGCAGATGAAGCACAATGTCATCGGCCAGCTGGAGCAGTAAATCGAGGACAAGGGGGCGGTAAAGTTCAATATATTTCTCGAATGTGTATATGGGAAACCAGAGTCACATTACAACAAGATGGATCAGTATGCTTTCAAGACTAAGAACATGCCTCTCTTTAATGTAGTCGACATCGAAGTGGCCATGTCGTCTGCCATTGTCAAACTGTACCGGGAGGAGAATGAGTACATGGTGAAGGGTAGTGGATGGACCCTAACATCTGTGAAATGGGTTCAGGTACATTCAGGTACATATCAATAAGCTCGACCCCCTTATAGCACCCTCCTACATCGCCCTGCCTGCAGGCATTGCATAGAATCATGCAATAATCAACCCGCACAACAAAGACCTGCAGTACTTCAAATGTGCGATCCTTGCACACTTAGTAGAGGGTGGGCATTCGGATCGAATCGACCAGCATTAAATCAGTCTGGAGACATGCTGCAACTTTACCACAATAGAGTTTCCCACCCCTCTATATCAAATAGCGGCATTTGAGAAAGCAAATCCAGGGGTCAGTATTAATGTATATGCACTAGACGAGGATACAAAGATAGTGCCAATATGGGTGACAGTGGAATAACGGGCCCAGCACTTTGACTTGCTGCTACTCACCACAGCAGAGAACCAGGACATACACTACTGCTATAAAGCATATTTCTAATATCTGGTATGCTCTCAGGTGAAATCACACTCTACACATGTGAATATCTGTAAATGCTGCTTTAAGGTGTATGATGATCAACCATGTGTGACAGGGCTGATGGGTGCCAAGACTCTGGCTGAGCACAGGAGGTACTGTAATAACCATGCAACAGTTTATGCCGAGATTCCCCAGCCAGACAAGAATGGCCAGCCTCCAGTGCTCAAGTTCCAGAATTATCACAATGGCAATACAGTGCCTATAGTTGTGTGTGCGAAATTTTAGGCAATGCTGGTGCCTGTTCAGACCTGCCAGCCGAACCCGGACACATACTACACCTATAGATACCAAAAACATGAGCTCTATAGATATGGCATCTATGTTAAAGTAGATAATGATATATTACTGGCCTCCAAAACAACCAGCCTACCCCCGGGTGTAATAAGTTACACAGGCGAAGGTGCGTCGAAACGGTTTATGGAAGAGGTGGTGAGAATAGGTAATCTGGTGAAAGCCATATATAGTTTGTCTGATCCTACGCGACCACTAATGTCTGGTGAATGGACTGGATATACGCTAGCCACTACCTGATGCCATTGTTTATGTCTGTTCACAGGCATAAACCCTAAGGTGCATAACCACGATCACTTCGCCAGCAACTTTATCAGGGTGGCATGTAATAATTGCAACAAGCATCGCTGCTGCCCCCAGAGACTGCCAATCCTCTTCCATTATAAGTATGATGTCAATTTTATCATTAAGCATCTTGGCTATGATTCGCAGGACATTTATATTATTCTGCATACAGAAAATGGCTTATTACCTTCAGTGAATTTTGTGCGACAAATTTACAATCCTGGTTAACGATACCTTTCGATTTATGTCTGCCAGCCTAGCCACACTCGCACAGAATCTACCATATGGAAAATTCCTGAAAACATCCAGCATCTTCATGGCAGAGCAGCTCGAGTTGGTGACCCGCAAAGGTGTATTCCCCTACGACTATGTCAACTCGTGGGGGAAGCTTGCCAAGCTGCAGTTGCCCACAATAGAAGAGTTCTACAACTAGCTCACAGGAGGGAACATCAGTGTGGCAGACTACCAGCACATGCAAAAGTTGTGGACTTTGTTTGGCTCCCGCACTCTTCGAGACTACTCCGAGCTCTACTTGAAGACGGATATCTTGATTCTGTGCGATGTCTTCGAGAATTTCAGGAGTTCTATCATACCACTTATGAAATTGATTGTGTTCATTATGTGAGTGCTCCTGGATTCTCGTTCGACACGATGTTGCGCGAGATGCAGGTGGAGTTGGAGCTACTCACCAACTAATACGACATCCACCTGTTTAGTGAGGCTGGTATCCGGGGAAATGTGGCCCAATTTATCAAATGCCACATGTTAGTAAATAATAAATATATTCCTGACATGTATAATGCCAGCAGGCCATCTAACTACCTTTAGTATGTAGATGCCGATAATTTATATGGGTGGGCAATGTCCCTGCCGCTACCATAAGATGGTTTTGAATGGACCACCACAAACATTGACATCATGTCTGTGCCGGGCGACAGTCATGTCGGCTATATACTGGAGGTGGATGTTGAGTACCCTAACACTCTTCACGAAGAACATAGATATCTTCCGTTCCTGCTGGTGAACAAGTGTCCCCCCGGGTCCAAACAATCGAAACTCATGACGGTCGTGGAGAGCAAGCCTTATTTCATTGTACACTATGTCAACCTGAAGAAGGCATTGGGTCATGGGTTGCGGCTGAAGGCTGTTCGCTGTGTCCTTAAATTCCAGCAGAAGGTTTGGCTTAAGCCATAAACATATATTGACATGAATATGTTGAAACATCAGGCAGCCACAAACTTCCATCCAGAAGGACTTTTTCTAATTAATTAATAATGCTATGTATGGAAAGCTTATGGAAAATGAGCGTAAACGCCAGTATATGGAATTAGTGTGTAGAAAAGTTCGGTTTAGAAGCTTATTGCAAAACCATCATTTTAATGTAGAAAAATATATGATGAGTCACTATCCCTCGTCAAATTATGCTATGAGAGCATAAAATTTGACAAGCCTATATACGCTGGCTTTGCCGTATTTGACCAGTCGAAATCTCTCATGGATATATTTTACTATGACGCGATGAGGGCGCAGTAAGTGGGCAGTGTGCATATCGTGTATACTGACACAGGTTCATTGATAATGGAGATAACCTGCCCCGACTTATACAGCGACCTTGCCTCAGACCCAACACTCATGTCAGAGTTCGACAGCAGCGCCTAACCCCCCCACCCCTCATTCCTGCTACTCACCTGTCAACGCCTAGGTTATTAGAAAATTTAAGGATGAGTGTGGAGGCGATAATATGGTTGAGGTTGTCGGGCTAATGGTGAAGCTGTATGCATACTGCTGTCATGATAAGGTAGTAAAGTGTGCGAAGGGGATACAAAAGTGTGCTGTAGAGAAGACGATAATACTTTACGATTATCGGCATATCCTTTTGGTCCAGCTCAACATGAGAGTGCAGGTAAGTACTATTAGGTCGTATCATCACGATGTATATACTGAGTGTACGAACAAGTTAGCTCTTTCGTGGATGGACGACAAGTGGAAAGTCCTAGACGATGCCATAAATACTGCCCCCTATGGTTATCATACCTAATAAAAAAACAGCTCTGGGCCAGGCACGCATTATTATATGTCTGTCTTCGTAGATAGCGTTTTTTTCCAGCAGTGTACTAGAGCACGTGCAAGTGTCGTATTCCTCTTGTCAGGTATATTGTTGATGGTGTTAGTAGCCATATGTCTCATTTAGCATACTGTAGCACATGCAAGAGGGATGCCAGAGACATAGTATTCTTGCCAGGTATGCTGACTGGTAGCATACTGTAGCCTACNGTCTGTCTTCGTAGATAGCGTTTTTTTCCAGCAGTGTACTAGAGCACGTGCAAGTGTCGTATTCCTCTTGTCAGGTATATTGTTGATGGTGTTAGTAGCCATATGTCTCATTTAGCATAGTGTAGCACATGCAAGAGGGATGCCAGAGACATAGTATTCTTGCCAGGTATGCTGACTGGTAGCATACTGTAGCCTANTGTAGCACATGCAAGAGGGATGCCAGAGACATAGTATTCTTGCCAGGTATGCTGACTGGTAGCATACTGTAGCCTACACAAGAGGCACAATGCTATCTTGTCAGGTATGTTATCAGTATTGCCTGCAATTTGCTGGAGCACATGCAAGAGTTGTCTTCTTATCAGGTATACTATTGATTCGCGCAGTATGTTCAAGCATGCTGTAGCACATGCAAGAGTTACATTCTTCTTCTTGCCAGGTATGCTGGCTGGTAGCACTCTGTATCTCATGCAAGTGTCAATCTTATCTTGCCAGGTGTGTTACTAGATGTCCTATGCATGTTTTTTCCAGAGGTATACTGTAGCACATGCAAGCGACATCTTGAAATCTATGCCATCGATGCTTTTGGTTGTTTCCAGCATACTTTAGTACATGCTAAAGTCATATTCATCTAGTCAGGCATGTGGCTAGTACCTCTTGTTTTTTTTCTATCGCACTGGATGCTGTTGGTTGTTGCCAGCATTCTGTAGCACATCCCAAAGTCATATTCATTTTGACAGGCATGTGGCTAGTATGTCTTGTTTTTTTTCATCGCACTGTGTTGGTGACACACTGTAGTGTCCTTTGCTCTTCATTACTCTTTCGCTTTGCTATACTGTTCATCGGTTCACTTTGTTTTCTTCAAGCTGACTGCTGCACTGTTACCCAGATGTACACTATACTTATGTCGTTACCTCAGACATATTGCTGACGACACAAGAATAGTGTGCTGCCCGGTCCCCAGTCCAGGACCGGTCCACATTCTTGTACAATGCAGACGGTAAGTGTGAGGGCAACAACGCTGCCTCGAGGTGTAGGTCATGATGTGTGTGTATGGGCATGTGTGTGTGCATGTGTATGTTTATGTGTGTGTTCGTGTGTGTGCTCAAGTTTCTGCTCGTGCATGTGTGCATGTATTTTTTCGTGTATGCATGAGCATCTGTGGTTGTGTGTATGATATATGTGTGCAGGTGGGTGTATGCATGTGTGTGTGCATTTCTGCGCATATGTGTGAGTGCATGAGTGTGTTCGTGAGTGAGCTCGTGTGTGTGCTCGTACATGTGTGCACATTTTGTTCATGTGTGCATGGGCATGAGTGGTTGTGTGTGAGACATATGTGTGCTCATGTGCATGACTGTGCTCGTTTGTGTGTGCATGCATGTGCTTATGTATGGGTGTGTGCATGAGAGCAGCACTGCTGATGTGAGGTGTGTGCCTGTGTGTATATGCATGTGCTTGGGGGTGTGCATGCATATGCATGTGTATGTGTGTGTGCATGGGGTGGGTGTGGGTGTGAATATGAATGTGTGTGCATGCATGTGCATGTGGTTATGGGGCATGTGTGGGTGTGTGGGTGCATGTGTGTATGGGGTGTGTGTGGGTGTGTGTGAATGCGCATGTGTGAGTGTGCATGGATGTGCCATTGCTGGAACAACATGGAATCCTATAGCATGGAGTAGGGACCAGTTGGGGCCCAAAATGACTGCCAATTCAAAATTTCGGAAAATTTTGAATATTTGACCTTGATCTTTACCTTATAATCCAAGATAGCCGCT
>NQII01001831.1:81586-138840 GCA_002778355.1 Clitarchus hookeri
GGCCTTACCACAGAACCGCCCATTTCCTCAGCCCCTAGAGCCTCGTGTAGACAATCAGAGATGATGGGTTTGCGTACCTGCTTGCACATTCCGACTGACATTGCACAATTTCCAGCGGGCTCCAGCTTCATTGTGCAAACCAGACTACTTGTCCCTAAGATCCAAAAAAAAATTGGAAAAAATTGGGGGAAATTCGGGAAATTTTAAGGGAAATTAGTGAAATTTAGACTTTTTTGGCAGGGAAGGGAAATTTCGAGGGAAAAAAGGGAGAACCTACTGTTTGAAAACAGCTCCATGGCTTCCCCGCCCCTCGCCAATGGTGCTGAACGTACTATTTCTAACTACTGACTAATACACTGAAGAGAAAAAAAACTGATACACCTGCCTAAATCGTGTAGGGCCTCCCCCAAGCACGCATGAGTGCTGTAAGACGACTTGGCATGGACTAGGTTAATGTCTAAATGTATGCAGGAGGCAATTCACACCGTGAATCCTGCAAGGCGGTCCACAAATCCAATCTGCGCCAATTTGAGAAAGGGTTGTACGTCTGTCACGTTTAATGATTCTCGTCAGTCGTCATTTGTCCCGTTCGTTCACGATCTTTTTCCGGCCACAGTGATGTCGAAGATGTGATGTTTTACTGGATTCCCGATATTCACGGTACACGTNTTTTTTTTTTTTTTTTTTTTTTTTTTTTTTTTTTTTTTTTTTGCTCTTCTGTGTATAACTTACTTGTAGAATTAGAGACAGACAAATACTAAAAGTATGTACTGTATTTTTCATCGTTCTCAATTTTCCTAGTAGTATAAAAATTGCGAGGCGGGTGCTGGATTCAGCAGTCCGATGCGGACTTAGCCTTCCAACTCGGTTGACGTCACAGGCAGATGTTGTTTTAGGCGACCATATTATCGACAAAATAACCGGTTTTACCCCCAAAATAACTTCGAAATTTAATGATTTTGTCTTAAAATCACTTGTTCACAAAACAATATTTTAAAAATGTCCCTATCGATTCCTAAAATGAGCAAAGAGGGTTGAAGGCTCCTCGATGCGAGAGCCAAATGTCTTCAGAGCAGTTATCGGATACGAGGCTCTTAGCAAAATGAACCTCTTAATTCTAAGATCAGTAAAAGTGGATTAGAGGCTACAAGCTAGGTACAACAGATCAGGCAGTTCAGCTTTCATGGCCCTCCTCGGACCTTTCATCCTGTACGCCCCTCCACAACCCCTCCCCACTCACACCACTAATCCCAAAGCTCACCACACCTTCATAAATAACAGCCCCTACTACTCACCCCAAGCTGCACAATTATAAAAAAATCGTGAAAAAAAGAAACAATTAAAATAATTTCTATAAAATAGGGAAAAAATTGCATTGATGACTCTGAACACCATGTGGTAAGTGGACACCTTGACCTTGACCTCAATGTCTTTGAACTCCAAAAAATCGAATAAAATATTTTAAAAATGAAAAGAAACTCATAAAAATTTTGGAAATTATTATTCTAACGACTTCTATCCCGAAGTTGGATGTTTGTGGAATTGACACTTAAGACTTTGAACTCGATACATTTCGAACAAAATTAAAAAATGTACATAAACTCACAAAAAATGGGAACATGTTATGTTACTGACTCGTCAACCCCATTTTGTATGTTGGTGACCTTTATCTTGACCCTAGTGACCTTGAACTCGACAAATAGAGAGAAGTATTGTAAAAGTTTGAAATATTCTCAAAAATCTGGGAACCAATTACACTACTGACCCACACCACAATGTTAAAAGTGGGTAACCTTGACATTGATTCCAGTAACTTTAACAAGCCTAATCGAATAAAAATTTGTAAAAAAAAAACAAGAAACACAATACAATCTAGGAAAAGTTTACACCACTGACTNCCCCCCCCCATGTGTGATCTTGGTGACCTTGACTTTATCCCCATTACACCAAATTTCAAAAATAGAAACAAATCATGAAAATCTAAGAAAAAATTACACCCATGTTGAAAATTGTCAACTTAACACCAGTGACCTTAGACATTACAAATAGACAAAAATTTGTAAAAACTTAAAAAAAAATTCTAACAATCTAGGAACAAATTACACTACTGGCCCTGGCATAACCAGTACGGAAAAACAAGTTAGATGTTTGTCTCTGAGGGTACGATTGTCGTAAATATAGCAGATCACAGCCACTCCCTGGTAAGATGCTCAACACATGACTGAATCCCCACTTCTGTATTTCATTGTCTTCAAAGCGAATTATCGAGTAGGCAATACACACATACCCTTTTCTGTCGCACTCCTCCCACACCCCATCACACCTTTCAACATTCCACTACCCTCGCAAGTTACCCACCATAGCTCGGCCCCCTCTACATCCACACATCCGACCAAACTACGAGCAGACTCTGTGCACCCCTCACCATTAACTCCCCATAAATCGACACCCTTGCCATTTAATTACCGTAGCTCATCCCCACTAACATCTACTCTCGTCATCAAAAAAACACTTAAATGTCTACCCCACTCATTGTCCAACCCCTAACCCCTCCCCACTAACTGCCCGTACACAAACCCATCCTCTCGTTCCAGCTAGTTTACACCACTCCCTTTATGCAATTTACACCATCCTCACCAATCAGTTGCCATGCCTCATCTAATTACTTGTTTAAGTTCGATTTCCCTCCTCAACTATCACCATTCTATGCAACACTATCCGCACATAACAATAAATTCAGCCAGCTCCTTTAACTCACTATAGTTCGGCAAATTCTACCCCATCAAAATATATAATTGACTGTTCAGTCAGCCCCTAGAAGCACCTCACCATTCACCGCGATTGACTCAGACCATAATACTGTCCATTACTACCTGAGAAAACCCAGTGACAGTACCGACCAACAATACCGACCAACCATACTAGCCAATGATTAAATGCACCCAAGGTTAACTACACCAAAGAATGGCTCCATCCAAGACTGACTCTACCCAAGACTCACCTCAACCAATAGTGATTCCACCAAGACTGAAACCATCCAAAACCGAAACGAACCAAGACTGAAACCACCCAAGACTGAATCCGCCCAAAAATGACACTACCCAAGATGTGACTCCACCCGGGAATAACACCACCCTATAAGTGACTCCACTCATGACTGACTTCACGTAATACTGACACCACCCAAGACAGTATCCTCCCGAGATTGACTCCACCCAATAATGGCTCTTGCCGAGATCAATTCCTGCAAAACTGGCTAGAACAGTGGACATGACCAACCGACCATATCATTGACCAATACAAGCAGACTATGACGAAAAATCACAAAAAAGTTGGCTCATACGAATATGGTTGCTAACCTCTTTATACAAAAGTTTTGCAAAACTTTGCAAATCTTTGCAAAACATCTCACAAACAGCTAAAAATCCCAAGTAGCAAACAACAATCAGTTAACAGTTGGCCAGCTTTTTCCCATGATGGCAAAAGTTTGCATTTATGACTTTCAGCATTTTTATATGGCTTAAAGTTAGGTAATAAAACCAAAAGTGACATAATCTGTTTTTTTCAATTATCGTAATATGGACAATGCTCTCAGAATGATTGTTAGAATGCAACATAATTCGCTCAAGTAGACGATATACGAAATTCTAACTGTTACTGACTGCTGAGCAAAATATTAGCAGCAAGTTTATGGGCCATTTATAACATGCCAACTGTTGTTTACTGCTGGGAACATACAAGCAGTAAATGTGTGGGGCACTCATGGCATGCCAACTGCTGTTTACTGCCGCGGATGTATTAGTAGCATGCTAATTAATGGGCCATGTCTAGTATGCCAAATGTTGCTTACTGTTGGGCACATAATAACAACATACTTATGGGCTTTTTGGGGAGTGCCAACTGTTGCTTATTAATGAAGAAACGTCATCAGCAAGCTTATTAACCATTTAGAGCACGCCAACTATTACTGCTGGGGACATATTACTTATAAGTACATAGGCCATTTATGGCATGTCGATTCTATTCTGTTGTGAAACTGCAAATTAGTAAATATGCGAATTCGCTTGATATTTTTATTTCATATGTATATTAATTTAAATAGTAATGTGACATTACTATTAATTTTAATAAAACTAGTCTCTCTAATGGAAATCTGCAAAGTAGAACATATAAAACATTATTTACTTTGCAATTCAAATACCACCTGAAAGTAGCTTGAAACCTAAATACTAGTCTTATAAACAAAACACAGAAATATCTGCATTGAATTGGGATACTGGCACAAATTATGTCATTAGTAAAGTTAATAATGCAACTTTTATGTGTATAAAATATTCAGGGTCACTTAAAATGCTCTACATGAATACATGGCAGAGTAGATGCTAGCATTACAGACACTGAAATAAATGGTTGTAAGTTCGATCCTGGGTTCTTCCAAAAAAAAATTATAATACTGAAGTAATGCATAATATAACATGCATGTAGACAGTTAATAAATAAGTTTAATTTTTTTATTATTTGCTTTGAAAATGCATAGCAAGCTGCTTTTAGTGGGTCACAAGTGGCCAATTGCTTGTTTGTAAGTGGCAAATATATCGCTACAAGTTGTCAATATCTGGGCTACAAATGCTTGCCAACAGTTGTCTGACGACATGTGTTTAACTTCTGTCAGGCCAGAAGCAGGAAGCCAATGGGCCATTGCTGCCATTCATTGCCCACTGATGGTGCTGGCATGCTTGGGGTACAGTTAGTTACACAGAAGCAGGCTTCTTATGGGCATATTGTATTGTGCAACATGAACATTATCTGAACAAGTACCCAGATGTGGCCAACTGCAAACAACAGTCAAGATGCATAATGTGGGCCACAAGAATCTGTGGGTGAGGTTCGCTGATTATTGTAAATGTTTGTGGGCTGCTTGTGTACAAGCAGGTTACACAAATAAGCCAACTGACTATTACTACTTGGGATACCAGAGAACTATATCAGTCGACCAGACCAGTCAGCCAACCAGACCGACCAACCATTCAGACTAGCCATACAATCCATCCATACCAGCCTACCATACAAACCAAACATACCAGCCAACCATATGGACAGACCATACCAACTGGCCATTTGAACCTAACATAAAAATTATCCATACCAAACACCGATTCCACCAACCAGTACAATAACCTAACAAGGCCGACTAAGACCACCAAAGGGCATGATTGACAATACGAACCGACCATACCAGCCAGCAACACGATCTGACCATGTCCCTTAGCAATATGAATGGACCATATAGACAATCCCACTAAACTAACATACGAACCATCTATACTAGCCGACCACTTGAAACAGCCATATGAACTACCCATACAAGCAAGCCATATGTATGAACCAATCATACTAGGAAACTAAGAGAAAAAATCATACGAGCCAACTATAAAAGCCAAAAATTATGTCTTAACATACGAACTAGCCATGTCAGTCACCTACAACCCAAACCATATGAACCTCTCATAACAAACGAGCATTCCAATCGACAAGTCTAAAGAATATTAAAACAAACCTACCATATCAACCGCTTATGCCGAACAATTGACAAGTCATAGAGACTGATAATTACATGCACACCATACCAAAGGTCCATACTAAAGGACTATACCAACTGACCAAGCCAACCAATGAGAGCAGCCAACCAACCAGAACAGCAAAACATACTGGCCATCCATACTAGCCAACAACTGACTATATCAAATACTGACTCCACCCAAAACTGGCTCCTGCGATACCAATTCCTGCCAATCTCACTAGAAAAACGGACAAGACCATCCATCTGTACCAACAGACGATGACGACTAATCTCAAAAAAGTCGCCTGATATGAATTTTGTAACCTCTTTGAGCAAAAATTTAGCAAAACCATCACAAATCTTAGCCAAACTTTGCAAAAATGTCGCAAAATATCTCACTCCAAGCTGACCAAACCAAAGGGCCATCCCAACCGCCCAGACCAACCGACCGACCAGATCGATCACCCATACAGACTGACAATTACTGATCTGCCATATCAGACCACCATACCAGCCATCAAGGCCAACAAACCAGCCAACCATACTGGAGACTAAATCCATCTAAGAATGGCTCCATCCAAGACCGACTTTATCCAAGACTGGCTTCTCCCAAGACTGACTCCACCCTAGACTGACTTCAGCCGAGTCTTACTCCACCCGAGAATGACACAACCCAAGATAGATTCCTGAAGAGAACAACTCCTACCAAACCGTCTAGAAAAATTAACGAGACCAACTGCAATACCAACAGTCCATACCAAACATAAAGGATAACAGACGATGCCAAACAATCTCGAAACAAATGTCATAACACCTATTCTCACTCCTAACGTCTTCGTGCAAAACATTATAAAACCTAGCAATAACTTTGCAAAAAATTCCGTAAAACAACTTCCCCAGCTCGATCATGCAGCAAATCGAGTAGTAGGTACAGGAAATTATGAGAACCACTTCGCGAACAATGTCAAGAATATATTTGCGAGATATGTAACATCCCTTTAAAAATGTCGCCAACAATGTCGCGAGCTGTAACGAGGACTACATAATATTCCTCCAAGAATGTTATCGACCATTTCACAAACCTTGATGCGAGCTACGAAAAGTGTATCAAAGCATGTGGTGAGCTAACTTGTGAACCATTGTTTGACGATGGTTAATTGGCCGACAGGTGAATTAATTTTCGCCCACAAAAATACCATGAGACTTCAGCTTCGTCTTTGATGAAGATGAATATGAAGGTGTCACCTCCATCTTTACAGACGAGATCTCGTGTTTTTTTGTGGAGTACAATTTATTAACTCATCGGCCAACCAAACCTCGTTACATATTTCTTCATGATGTAGCTCACGACATGATTTCAGACATTTTTCGTGGCTATCATCTAGGTTAGTGACAGGGTCCATTGATTCTTTGAGGAATATATCGTTGTTCTCATCATGGTTCGCGGCGTTGTTTGCAACATAATTTAAGGGATGCTACATAGTCAGCATATTGGTTCGCGTTATAGTTCGCGATGTGCTTCTCATTATTTCCTATACTCACTACTCAATTCGCACCATGGTCGAGGTGGGCAAGTTGTTTTATGGAACTATTGCGAAGTCTTTGCGAGTTTTCACGACGTTTTGCATGAAGAGGTTAGGGATGAGAATAGGTACTACGCCAGCGATTCCCAGATGGTTGACCACGAAAACAAAATGCCGGGTCGCGTCACTTTACCGTTTTACGTATTGTTGTTCACGTGGGAAAAAAATTTAACCATTTGTTTCACCCGCCCGCGCCCGCGCCTGCACTCGCCCCACTCCGCCGCTCGTTTGTTCGTTCATTCAGTCAGTTTTAGCTTAGTATTAAGACAAAGAGTGCGTATTTTTTGTATATACGGATTACGTTTCATTTGAGGATGAACAAGTGGGTAATAAAACAAAGTACGGGTTCTGAGAGTAGCACAGACAGTCAAGTAATATCTACCCGGAGCCAGGTATGAGTAGTACTAACAAACGGCCCTACGATGCGCAGTCTTCTACTCTCACAAAAAAAGAAGGAGTCATGGACTCGACAAAGTTCTGAAGATTTTTTACAATTTGGATTCATCAAGGGTGCTGATAACATACCATTATGTGTTATTTGTTATGCGGCACTTTCAAACGAGTCTATGAAACATTCAAAGTTGAAGAGGCAATTGGAATTAAAACACCCAGAATACTTTCAGAAGCGAATATATTTCTTCATTAATAAAAAGAGAGAATTAATAGTTACCAAAAAAACTATGTCTTCGAAATTTTCTGAGGGTGTACAATCTGAAAACCTTGTAATGGCATCTTATGTAATCTCAAAATTAATTGCTGAAACCGGTTATTCTGACACAATTGCCGAGAAATTAATAGTTCCAGCAATGAAAATAGTAGCATCTCGGATATGTGGTAAAAAACAGGAGAACCAAGTAAATTTACTTGCTCTATAAAATTACACAGTGATGTATAGGATAGTGTAGATGGCAGATAACATGGAGGAAAATGTTGTGGGTCACTTAAAAGAGAGTAATTATTTTTCCTTGCAAGTTGATGAAAGTACAGACATATCGGATAATGCTNTGGGTCACTTAAAAGAGAGTAATTATTTTTCCTTGCAAGTTGATGAAAGTACAGACATATCGGATAATGCTAATCAAATATGTTTTGTATGAGACGATTTTGACAATACAAATCACGAAGAATTTATCTTTTGTGAACCTCTGAAAACAAGAACAACCGCTGATGAAATATTTAATTCGATTGATAGTTACATGAAGGACAATGGCATTGAATGGAATAAATGTGTGGGACTAAGTAGCGATGGAGCACGCGCATTGGCAGGCATTTGTACTGGACTTTTTCCGAGGATCAAAGCTGCAGTACCAGACTGTGTATGGGTGCATTGCAGCATCCAAAGAGAGGCATTGGCCGTCAAAAAAAAAGCCATTGCTTTAAACTGCAACTATGCTAGAGAGTGTGAAATTTAGAAATTTTATAAAATCTCGTCCACTGAACTCAAGAATATTGTTTACTCTATGCAAAGAAATGAGAAGTGATCATGAACATCTTCTTTTACACTGCGAAGTGCGGTAGCTATAAAGAGGAAATGTTTTAAGAATACTCATCGAACTGCGGGAAGAAGTTTTAATGTTGTTAGAACAATATCCCCCAACGGCTAGAGATGTAATATTTCATTTCAAACACAGTTTCCATGATCTCAATTGGTTAATCAAGATAGCTTATCTTTGTGATATTTTTTATTTATTGAACAATTTGAATCAGACATTACAAGGCAGCAATGTTACTGTATTTAAAGTGCAAGAGAAGGTAGAAGCTGCAACAAAAAAAAATTCAATTTGTGGTCAAGTCGCGCGGAAGCAGGAAATTACAATGCTAACAGAACTACAAAAAGGTCATATCATGAGTTCATTGCCGGGTGAGATTTCAGCTGCTATAAAAAAACATCTGCTAGCGCTGGAGACAAATTTAGGAAATATTTTCCCCCCATCCACGGAAACAAAGCATGGATAAGGAATCAATTTACAGTCAATGCACAATCCGAGACTGTCCTTCCGGATTCAGATATTCAGTCTATAATTGAACTGTCATGTGACACGGCACTCAAAGACACATTTGGCAACACACCACTGATGGATTTTTGGCTGTCTTGACATCAGGAGTACCTAGTTTTAACAAAAATAGCGATAAAGTTTCTAATGCCTTTTGTTACGACATATAAGTGCGAAGCAGAGTTTTCAACATTGGTTTTCCTAAAAAATTAATATAGGAACCGATTAGAAGTTGAACCGGATCTGAGGATAATGTTAACATATTTTCCTCCAAATGTAAAGTTTTTAGTTAACAAGAAACAACTGCACACTTCTCATTAATAAACTGTTTGGTTTTAATTTGATTATCATTTTTGTACGACATTTGTTAACGCTTCTTTGTTAAAATATTAATCTGTAATAGACATATAAACATGTTTTATTGCGCTCATACACCAGAATCTACAAAAAAGTTTTCATTGGGTCGTGAAGGAAAAGCTTAAAAATAACCGGGTCACGGAAAAAAGGTTTGGGAAACGTTGTACTACAACACTTGTTTCGAGATCATCCTTTAGGTATAGATGATTGTTATGGAAGGGCTGTCTCACTGGTTTGTCTCGTTCATTGTTCTAGACAGTTAGGTAGAAATTGTTCTCGGCAGGAGTCTGTCTCGAGTGATGTCATTCTCGGGTGGAGTCATGTCTTGGGTCTGTCTCAGGTGGAGTCACTTTCGGGTGGAGTATGGTTGGTCGGTGTGGTTGGCTGGTTGGTTGGTCTTGATAGCTGCAATGGTGGTCTGGTGTGGTTAAATAATAATGGTTAGTCTGTATGGTTGTACGGTAGGTTGGTCTGGGCAACTGGTATGGCCCTTTGGCTTGGTCAGCTGTGGGTGAGATTTTTGCGACATTTTTGCAAAGTTTGGCGAAGAATTAAGAAGATTCTACAAAGATTTTAGCAGGTTATGCAAAGTTTGGCGCGAAGAGGTAAGCTAATAGTTTCATATTAGTAAATAGTACTAGCTCGCCTTATTAAAACGTTAATAATTAAAAAAAAATTTAAGTTTTTAAATATATTTTTTTATCAAAAATTACAATTTTTTATTAAGATAAATTTTTTTTATCAGAAACCTCAATTTTTTATTAAAATCATTTAGTTTTTTAACAAAAATTAATAAAGTTCGTTCCAATCTTCAACCAACCTCTTTTAAAAATGTCTTCGCGATAATAAAAGTGCCACACACATAAATCTGTTTGGCCCTAAATTTTAGAAATTCTTGTCAAAAAAATTTTGCCATAAATCTGTTATAGACCTTTTTTTAACTTAAATCTGATCAAGAAAAATATTTTTCTTTCAAATAATTGTTTATAATGAATTAAGACAACAATGGGGAACAATACTACAAATTGATTAAATACATTAAATACTTGTACTACAGTCAATGTAAAATCACAAAAAGTTTATTTTCGCGAAAATGTATAAAAAATATATAGACTAAAATTTAGGCGCTAAAGACACTTTAATTTATATAAATTATAAATATTAATAGATTTCCCATCTGAAAGAATTGTTATATCATGTTGAAAATAAAATTTATCAATTTTACTATATCATTGTATTCCATAGGTAATCCTTAATAAGATATAATCTTAAAAAAAAATTTTTATTAAATAATATTTTGGTTGCCATGTTTTATGCGAACCCATTAATTCATAGCTTAGACCCGTCTGCTTAAAAAGGGTTTATATTATTGTTTTTAAATAAGAAGGGGTTTTTGATAGCTTTTCAAATGAAATAAACAATCTGCTAACGATTTATGAAACTCTATAATGAATAAAAAATAAAATATCACTAGGCCATAGAAAATTTAATATCACACATTGATTGACCATAGTTAAATTCCTTTAAACCTTAGTGACAAAGATAATAACCTTTTTCATTTCACAATTTTTAAATCTTAATTTTTAATAAGCTTAACAAATCTATGAGGCAAAATATGTTTTAAACTAGAACTGAAATAGAATTTTTTTTTACCATACTTTGCAAATATATTTTGAAAATTATATGATATATAATTTCCATTTCCTTCCATTTATTGTAGTTTTATAAAGTCGATTGAGTTGTTCAACTTGCTGAGCATTTGATGCAATTAATTAAATTTATATTTAGGAACAATATTAAAAACGAAAAATTGTTAAAGTTTGGTAAATAAAACTATTTCAGTTCATTTCATTCACATAACAAACCAAAACATAAACATATAAATACTAGTAAAACATGTTTACATTAACAAAGACATGAAAAAGAGTCAGAAAAATTATTTGTGATGAATGTGACAAAAACACTTACATTTGTGAAAAATGCAACACCAAGAATGATACATATGGTTGAAATGAACTTTATACCACCGATTATGTACAAGACAATACACAATTGATATGGATCACAGAACTGTACATTATATCAGTCATTGAGAGTTCATTATGGTGTAAAGCCCCCGTTTGCTGCAATCAGAGCCCTAAACGTTGTAGCATTGAATCAAAGAGGACCTGGATATGTTCCTGGGGAATCTCCCTCAATGTGGTTTGTAGACAAGTTCACACGGCATCAACACAGGTTGCTGGAAAACCGTGACGAACAATTCGCTGACCTACCATATCCCAGACATGTTCGATGGGCGACATTTCAGGAGAATGTGCAGGCCAGGTAATCAGTGGGACCCGTTATCCATTGAAGAAGGCTTGCACATTCCTCGCCATTTGTGGACGGAAATTTCCCTGCTGAAATATGGCATTTTGAGTTGCCTGAAGTAGGAGCAGTAACTCTGATTCTAAAAAATACCTGATGTAGTGGTTGCTCTTCCGATTTCCCTCAATACATGGGAGTCGAGATCGCATGTTGTACCCAATGGTGCCCTAAACCATCACTTTTGGTGTTTGTCCGCTATGCCGCTCCACAATGCAGGCTGCCAGATTGCGGTAAACGAAGTAGAGCCTAACACGTATGCGGCCAACACTGTATAAGCGGGACTCGTCCGAAAACACTATATTTTGTAACTCAGCATGCCAGCGATAGCATTCACGTGCCAATTGCAATCAGGGGCATTTGTGGTTTGTGGACAATGGAATCCGCCTCAATGGCATGTGTGCCCACCAGTCCAGCACGCAGCATACGGCGTCAAACCATCGATGCAGAGAGGCCAAACTTGTTGAAGTGTTATAGTGTCGAACCAACAATGTGGACGAGGCTGTACAGTCCGTTATGGACATGTTTCCCACCTCTTTGCCCACCGAACATGTCTGGAATAATGTTGGCCGGTGACTTGTTCGTAATGGACCTCCAGTTTATGCTTTGTGGACTCACATACCATACTGTGTGGAGGGAGATTCCCCAGGAATATATCCAGGTCCTCTTTGATTCCTTGCCACGACGTTTAGGGGCTCTGATTGCAGAATATGTGAGGGCTTCACGCCATTCTGAATTCTCAAGGACAGAGATCAGGTACAGTTCTGTAATCCCAATAAATTGTGTATTGTAATGTACATAATCTCTCATATAAAGTTAATTTCAATCACATGTATCCTTCTTGTTGCATTTTTCACAAATGTTAGTGTATTATACATGTATGATAATATGTTAATTGCATTCAGTGGATCTTTATACTATATACTGAATACCTAGAACCTGTTGCTGGAAATAAATGCTTTCTTTCAGTGTCGTGCACTGTCCTACTAATATTATAAAAGCGAAAGTTTGTGTGTGTGTGAGTGTGTATGTTCGTTACCACTCAGCTCCTTAACGGCTGAATGGATTATGATGAAATGTGGTATGTAGGTACTTTAGGTCCTGGAATAGGACATAGAACAATTTTTATCCCGGTAAATAGTACGGGTCCTGTGGAATAATAGCAAAACTTAATTCTGCAACGACTGTGAATGTGACCGAACTCAGCTACATAATGGCTAAACGGATTTTTATGAAACTTGGTATGTAAAAACTTTAGGTCCTGGAATAGGAGATGAAATGCTTTTTATACGGGTCCTGTGGAATGATAACGAAACCTAATTCTGTAACGGCTGGGAACATGACCGAACTCGGCTCCATAATGGCTGAATGGATTTTTATTAAATTTGGTATGTAGGTAATATAGGTTCTGGAATAGGACATGGAATACTTTTGACACGGGTCCTGTGGAATAACAATGAAACTTAATTCTGCAACGGCTGGGAACGTCACCCAAATATTGTTTTCCTCTAGTGTTAGAGTTTATCAGGCCACCCAAAGACCTCTGAAATGGCTTAACGACTGCTATCAATCTATAACAACCGGGACCGAATATTTAACGTGCCCTCCGAAGCCCGGAAGCGCTCAGATGTTATGCCACTAAATGGTCACCCATCCAAATGTGTGACGCTAGTAACGTTGCTTAACTTTGGTGATCGATTTAGATCCCTCAGCCAAGCGCAAAAAGTAGTACCTAGGTACACTTATTTCTAAAGATACAACTTTATGAAACTCACGTTTTGATTTTCATACATCAAAAGCGGAAATGTAGTAACTACGCGATAGTTGCACAGATACATTCCAAAAACAATACCCTACTTCTTGGCTATCGAGTAAAAAATATTTCTTTCCTTTTGCGTTGCCGTAATCAGTTAAAAACCTAGGCCCACATAGTATAATTTTATAATTCTGTTTTCTCATGAATGAATTGTCTTTTCCCAATTTATTTATTAGTGTATCACTGTAAAACTCAATTGTACTCGGGCAAATCCGGGCCGGTTCGCTAGTGGTTAATTAAGTACGAGGGCAAATCAATAAAAAAGTTACACTTCCACGTTACGGCCATGTAAAAAACCGCCTATACATAGGCAACACGGCTATGACAACATACAATGTAAGTTCACTTTTCCACATAGTCCCCAAGAGACTGTAACCATTTCTCGGAACAGTCATCAAAATTTTTGATTCGGGATGCTTAGACATCTCCTCCAGCGCTATGCAACCACCCGGAGACAGCTTCTTTCACCTCCTCATCGTTTCGGAATCGTCGTTCACCGAGATCCTTTTTCAGCTTACCAAAAACATGAAAATCGCGTGGAGCTTAGTCTGGACTGTATGGAGGATGTTGTAATACCTACCACTTGAATCGCTGCAGCAGTTCGGGCGTTTAGTGGGCCGTGTGAGGTGTTGCGTTATCGTTCAAAAAAATCACACCGGGTCTCAATTTTCCCCGGCGCTTCTCTTTAATTGCTATACGGAACCGGTTCAGT
This sequence comes from Clitarchus hookeri, assembly GCA_002778355.1. Classification (NCBI taxonomy): domain Eukaryota; kingdom Metazoa; phylum Arthropoda; class Insecta; order Phasmatodea; family Phasmatidae; genus Clitarchus; species Clitarchus hookeri. Next base: position 95,973 of record NQII01001831.1, read on the forward strand.
GATGAGGAGGTGAAAGCAGCTGTCTCCGAGTGGTAACATAGCGCTGGAGGAGATGTCTACGCATCCGGAATCGAAAAGTTGGTTGACCGTTCCGAGAAATGTTTACAGTCTCTTGGGGACTATGTGGAAAAGTGAACTTACATTGTATGTTGTCTTATCCGTGTTGCCTATGTATAGGTGGTTTCATACATGGCCATAATATGGAATTGTAACTTATTTATTGATTTGCCCTCGTAGTAGCAAGTTCCTGTTCTCAGTCGCTGAATCACTTTAGGTCGGAAATTAGAAACAATAATAAGTCTGATCTCATGAAATAAAGACATTTGTCATTTTGACGAGGAGTTTTTAATGTTGATTTGATAATGTATCACGCGATTAAACTCAGCTGATAAAATTATTTTCTTATGTAATATGACTGTAAGTCATATCTCGTTTATTAAAAAAACTATTTTTTTCAGCAGAGTTTAATAGTGTGGTACAAGATCAAAACAACATTAAAAATGCCTCGTCAAAATGGCAATGTCATTATTTCGTGGGATCAGGCTTATTATGGTTTATTTATGGTCTTTATTTTGAGTGCCTAAATTTATTAAACATTAAAAAATTTTAACTTAGCAGAGGCACTTAGCAAAGCCAGCGGCGATATAACGGAACTTGACAAAAATTATTCAGCAGTATTATTGCTATCTTTCATCGTAAATGTGCTCCTCTGGAAATACACCAGAATCTTGGAGATATAAGTATATTAAACGAAATGCATAGTCTAAATAGGTTTTACAAAAAATTCAAGCAACATATTTATCTTGCATTTAACAGAGAGTATTCTGTTTCAAAAGCATGAATGAATCTATATCATTAATCAAGAACGAAAGTTTTAGGGGTGTTTTTGAAAGGGCACAGCGCCCCTCCCTTAAGGGGTAGAAGGCTGAAACAAAGTTTATGCAAACCACTGATCCTTCCTATTTCGATCCCCTCCACCTCCCGTACAAAACCTCTCCCCACTTCCCCCCTGGGAGGAGTATATGTAACAAGGGGGGTGTGTTTTTGAACTTGGGTTAAGCCTGGAAGTCGCAATTTTCGGCTGATTTCGCCGTGATTTGAAGGAGGGATGTCTCTTTGGACCTNCCCCACCACCCGTACAAAACCTCTCCCCACTTCCCCCCTGGGAGGAGTATATGTAACAAGGGGGGTGTGTTTTTGAACTTGGGTTAAGCCTGGAAGTCGCAATTTTCGGCTGATTTCGCCGTGATTTGAAGGAGGGATGTCTCTTTGGACCTTCCCTCGGCCGTGGGGTAAGTTATGCCCTTTGGAAAAATGTCGGTACCCCCATGTGAGGGGGGGGGGAGTTATATTTTTTGGGCCTTGAAGCCACTGTTTTCGGCCGATTTCGATGGGATTTGATGGAGGGCTGTTGTCTTTGGACCCTCCATCAGCCGCTGGGAAGTAATGCCCTTTTGGAAGAATGTCGGTCCCATTGGGGGGGAGGGGGAATTATGTTTCCCGGGCTTTGAAGCCACAGTTTTCGGCCGATTTAGATGGGACTTGATAGAGGGCTGTTGTCTTCGAAACCTCCATCGGCCGCTGGGAAGTTACGCCCTTTTGGAAGATTGTCGAACCCGTGGGGGGGAGGGGGAAATTATGTTTCCCGGGCTTTGAAGCCACAGTTTTCGGCCGATTTAGATGGGATTTGATGGAGGGCTGTTGTCTTTGGACCCTCCATCGGCCCGGCCGCTGGGTAAGTTATGCCCTTTTGTAAGAATGTCGGTTTCCGGATTAGGTGGTGAGGGGGGAAAGTATGTTTCCATGGTCTTGGAACCAAATTGAAGCAGAGGTGATATAGAACATGACGGAGATCGTGTGTATCATTTAGACATGTTATGTGGCTCATTGAGACAAGTTGGCTGGGCTACTTTTTAGCCCCGCCTGATACAGAACGTGACGGAGATCGCGTGTATCATTGTGCCCAGTGGTTTGGGGCCAAATTGCAACCACGGCTCTCCCACACCTCATTGGGACGTTTGTAATGCAGCCTGCATCACATGTGGTCACATATGTGATGTTGCCGGTCCCAAGTCCGGATAAATGCAGAGGGGGTGTGTTTGATATGTGGGCGTACATATCAAGCACATCAATATGTACGTGCTGTATACGGTCGTGCTTTGTGGAGAGTGTACCAAAGGTGGTGGTCCCCCTCCGTGGTTCCGATGGAAATCTAACGAAATGGTGTGCCTGTGGTAATGGTCGCTCTGCCGTATACAGACATGCCGGAGGGTGTGCCAGTGGTGGTGGCCACCCTTCAAGGTTCCTATGGAGCCTTTCACATAGGGGTGGCTTTGGTGATGGGCCCCTTACAGCTTCGGCTGGATGTTACGCACGGAGGGTGCTTCTTAGGTGAAGGCCACCCTCCGAGGTTCGGTACGGACCTTATGCATGGGCGTGGCTGTGGTGCTGGCCAACGTCCATGTGTACAAGAAGTGTCAGATGCGTGGAAGGTGTAAAGCCACCCTCCGAGGTTCTGTACGAACCTTTTGCATGGGCGAGGCTGTGGTGCTGGCCTACGTCCATGTATACAAAAAGTGTCAGATGTGTGGAGGGTGCATCTGTGGTTGCGCGCACCCTCCAAGCTTGGCTGTGTCACATATATGTGGTCTGTTTGCTGAGTGTCATATGTTACCGATGGGTTTCTTTTTGTTACAGATGGAGCATAGTTGGGGTTGACCGTTGACATCTGTGTTTGTGAACTTTGGGNACCGATGGGTTTCTTTTTGTTACAGATGGAGCATAGTTGGGGTTGACCGTTGACATCTGTGTTTGTGAACTTTGGGATTGTGTGGCTTTTGGGAGTGTTGGGCATTCTCAACCATCAGCCAGTTCGACAGTTGCATCTGAGTGTGTACCATCGGTGATAGAAAAGTGTTCAGAACCATCTGACAGTGTGTCGGATAAATGTAAGTCCATGCCATCGCAGGTGACAACCCCTGCTTCAGTGAACATTGACTCTGTGTAATTTTATTTGTGAACAGTGTAATTTTTTTTGGTAACTTGGACATTCGTGTTACGATGCCAAAACTTAAGAAATGGAAAAGTGTGACCTCACGGTCGCAGATGAAAAGAGGCGCCGCAATATGCGTGAGGCAAGAGAAAAGTTGTCTCAGGAATCAGGCAGTGTGTCCGGTGGATCTCAGTCTGATATATCTGAGATGTCACAACCTGTGAGGACATCAACATCTATCCGAGGAGAGCGCACTCCAACAGTATTTCATGACATCCAAGTGGCAGGTACTTCCCACGCACCTGATCCACCTGTTGTGCAAACAAGGCGAGTAACACGGTGCCCTACAGTATTTCACGACAGCCAAGTGGCAGGGCCTTCCCACGCTCCTGATCCACCTGTTGTGCAAACCAGGGGAAGGCAAAAAACATGCTCGCATGTAGCACCCATTGCAGGACATTCACGTGGTCCTATACCACCTGTTGTTGTGCCTTCTGAGACAAGCATCCTAACAGAGTCCATCCTGTTGGATGAGGAAACAGTGAAGGGTTTGTTGGGGCCCTTTTACGAAGAGGAATACGCACCTTTGCTANGTCCATCCTGTTGGATGAGGAAACAGTGAAGGGTTTGTTGGGGCCCTTTTACGAAGAGGAATACGCACCTTTGCTAATCCTTCAGGACGAACAGGCGACTCTTACGAGGGAGAGACCAAGAACCTACATCNAGTCCATCCTGTTGGATGAGGAAACAGTGAAGGGTTTGTTGGGGCCCTTTTACGAAGAGGAATACGCACCTTTGCTCATCCTTCAGGACGAACAGGCGACTCTTACGAGGGAGAGACCAAGAACCTACAACTCACGGCACTACCATTCTGCCCGTAGAGTTGGACCAGTTGCTGTCGAGGCACACGACATGGGCCTAATGAGTAAAGAGTGTAGGCATTGTGGCGCACTCTTTTTTGCAAGTGAAGGCATAAAGCGCGACGGTGTGTTAACCCTGTGTTGCATGAGGGGTAAGGTCGAGCTACCTCCTCTCGGTGAGTGTCTTGCTTTCCTACAAGAACTTTTAACCAGAAATTCAGATGAGAGTGCTGGTTACATGCAGTACACCAGGAACTACAATGCAGCATTGTCGTTCGCTTCATTCTGTGCAGACGGCTTCGTTGAGTCTCCTCGCCGATCTGTCTACACATTTCAAATTCACGGGCAAGTGCATCACCTCACTTCTGGGGCTGCACGTCCAGTAGAGGGATCAGACCCTCGATATAACCAGCTTTACTTCATAGATGTGGATGCAGCGAACGCTGCGAGGGTGCGCCAGCACAACCCTTGCCAACTTGCCATTTTGGAGAGGCTTGAACATCTTCTTGATGGTATCAATCCTTTGGCACAGATACACCGGTCGATGCATCAGGTGATGGTGGCGGAGGAAAAGGAGTCAATGCGGATGGGTCGCCCTTTGAGAGAGGTCACCTTGACTCTCAAGCCGGGCCTGAACAAGGATCCCAACATCTACAACCTTCCTGTTGCCCTAAATGAGGTAGCAGCGATATTTGTTGGTGATGTGCCACCTTTGCGGTACGATATTAGGATTTATCCTAAAGATAGGCCGGTGCAGGCAATAAGCAACCTGAATGCCTTGGCAGACCCCATGACCTACCCTCTCCTGTTCCCGCACGGAGAACCTGGCTACACCTGCGGCCTCGGCCACTCTTTCATTGTGAGTGCGACTCGCAACACCATTACATGCAATCAGTGGTATGCATACCGCATTATGCAAAGGCGCGGATTTTCAATCCTGCATCATTCTGGGAAACTGTTCCAGCAGTTTGTCGTGGATGCCTACTGCAAGGCGGAGGCCTTGAGGATATGGTTCATAAGACAGAACCAGGCCAAACTCAGAGTCGAAGAATACCATGATCTTCAACAGCATGTGCAGAGGACAGCTGACGCTGCTAATGTGAGAGTGGGCAAGGTTGTGATCCTGCCATCTTCATTCTATGGGTTACAGAGACACATGTATCAATACTACCAGGACTCGGTATCTATCATGCGGCAATTTGACAGGCCGGATTTATTCATTACATTTACCTGCAATCCGAAGTGGCCGGAGATTGTGCTGTCGCTGGAGGGCCGCCAGCAGGCTTGCCATCGTCCTGATGTTGTCTGTCGAGTGTTCAGATGTAAACTCGATTCATTAATGAATGATATCCATANGTCAGCAGGCTTGCCATCGTCCTGATGTTGTCTGTCGAGTGTTCAGATGTAAACTCGATTCATTAATGGATGATATCCACAGAAAGCAGGTGTTTGGCAAGGTGGATGCCTACACCTACACCATAGAATTTCAAAAGCGGGGACTGCCCCACGCCCACATTCTGCTGATTTTGTCGAAAGGCGAAAAACTGGCGATGCCAGACATTGTCGATGCTGTTGTACGAGCAGACATCCCAGACGGAGAGGTGGAACTTGAGCTATACGCTTTGGTAAAAACTCACATGCTGCATACCAAGTGCGGGCCATCTGCACCCTGCCACAGGGATGGAGGTTGCAGGTTCCACTTCCCGAAGGCTTTCCGGAATGAGACCCTGCTCCACTACCGTGGGTTCGTCCAGTATAAAAGACCAGACAATGGCGCATCAGCTACCGTCGCCAACAAGGTGTACGAAAACAGGCACGTCGGTCCTTACAGCCCGTACCTGCTTCCAAGTACCAGTCCCACACTAATGTTGAAGTGTGTAGCTCGCTTCAAGCAACCAAGTACCTGTATAAGTACATCCATAAAGGACACGACTCTGCAGTTCTGCAAGTCGGAGACATTGTCCACGACGAGGTAACGTCCTACCTCGATTGCAGGTACGTGAGTTCACCAGAGGCTTGCTAGCATCTGTTATCTTATAAAATGGCAGACAAAACATAATTGTATTTAGGCTCGGCATACACCTTGAAGACAGGCAACCAGTCTATATGGCAGACCAAGATGCAGCTGGCGCATTGGAGAAAGCGCGTGAGAAGCACACGCACCTCACAGCATTCTTTGCTATCAACAGTGAGCACAAGTTGCACGCACACGGTGGTGGTGGTGGCGGTGGATGTGGGGCAAAGCCGTGTCCACTACAGCTCACATATGCCCAGTATCCGAGTCACTTTTGTTGGCTCGAGAAGCAACGCATGTGGAAGGCAAGAGAGAAGGAGGGATTCAACACCATTTCTCGGATCCACCAAGTAAGCCCTCAGGCAAACGAGGAGCTAATATGCCTTAGGTTGCTTCTGCACAATGTGAGAGGTCCCACCTCCTTCGAGAACCTCCGCACAGTGCGGCATACTGTTCACCCTACCTACAAATTGGCGTGTCTCGATCTGCTGCTTCTTGACAGAGATGACATCTACCAGGTCACCATGCACGAGGCTGCGAGGTGGAGCGTTCCCGGCCGCTTGAGAATATTGTTCACCCACATTCTCATTCACTGCAACATAGCAGAACCACTGCTTATGTTCAACAACTTAAAACAATTTCTACTGGATGACACATCAGACGATGTCGAGGCTTCTGAGAACAGAGCGCTCATACACATACAGTTCAGGCTGAGTTTCTTCAACAAAAGCCTCGCAGATTTCGGCCTACCCAGCCCAAATTTATTGTGTGTCCACTACTTGCCACAGTACGAGGTCGAAACTGAACGCGATGAAGGTGAACGCATGCGTTCCCTTCATAATGAAGACCAGGCAGTTGCCTTCGGAGAGGTCATGGCTGCAGTGGCTGATGCTGATGGTGGTGGTGAACACCACTGCAGAGTATTTTTCGTTGATGGTCCTGGAGGCTCGGGGAAGACCTTCTAGTACAACGGCATAATTCATTGCCTACGGGCTGAAGACAAAGTTGTGTGCCCCGTAGCCTGGACAGGCATAGCGTCTATACTGCTGTCGGGAGGGAGCACATCACACGCCTTATTTAAACTACCAGTGCCTGTGATGCAAGGTTCTGTGTGTGGAATCTCNCAGCCTCATAATTTGGGACGAGGCGCCCATGGCCCCAAAGGAGGCTCTGCATTGTGTGGACCGACTCTTGCGGGACGTTACCAACAACGATACCACCAAGTTCGGAGGGAAGGTGTTGCTCCTGGGAGGCGACTTCCGGCAAGTGTTACCTGTGGTCACCTGCGGAGGCCGCGCGGACCAAGTTAATGTGTGCCTTAAGAACTCACCGCTGTGGCCGTATTTCAAACAACTGCGCCTCAGGATCAACATGAGGGTGAATCAAGGCCAAGAAGAATTCCAGCAGTTCCTGCTGAGAATCGGCGAGGGGTACTTTCCGCCCATCCCTGACCTGCCCGAAGGATACATCCAGCTTCCTGACATGTTGGTGCTTCCCCAGAATGGTGGCATCTGCAGCCACGTCTTCGGACATAAGGTGCTCACTGAGGAGGTACTGAATGGTGTCCAAGTGTTTCTACTATTGCTGTGCATTGACAGAGTGGTTGCATTTGCTACATAAAGTGTGTGTGCTCTTTTTTGTGATTGCAGGTCATAAGCGCGAGGGCGATCCTCTGCCCGAGGAAAGACGACGTCGATGAAATCAACGCCACAATGGTGTCCCGCTTGGGAGAGGAAAGCACGACGTTCCTCAGCCAAGACCAGCTGGAGGACAGCGAAGGCGAAACTATGAATGTCCCTGTTGAGTTTCTCTACTCCGGTACCATTGCATCATTGCCACCCCATTCTCTCACCCTCGCAGTTTGTTGCTGCATAATGCTTATTGGAAACCTCGACACTAAGCACGGTCTCTGCAATGGGACAAGGTTGTTGGTGGTCAACCTCTCAGAATACGTTATTGATTCTAAGATCATCACCGGCTCCTAGAAGGGCGACAGGGCCTACATTCCAAGAATAAAATTGTTGTCGTCACCTGCTGACTTCCCGTTCTCATTTAGTCGCAGGCAATTTCCTGTCCGCTTGGCATTTGCCATGACTGTTAACAAAAGACAAGGTCAGACTTTCGACCGTATTGGCNCAGGCAATTTCCTGTCCGCTTGGCATTTGCCATGACTGTTAACAAAAGACAAGGTCAGACTTTCGACCGTATTGGCATCTATCTACCGCATCCTGTGTTTAGCCACGGACAGCTGTATGTGGCTCTGTCCCGTGCCAAGAGTTTTGACTCTGTGTTGGTGCTGGCTAAATATTCACCAGGCATCGTCCTGCCAAAACATCTTCAAAAGAAATCGTTCACTCTGAACGTGGTGTACCCGGAAATTCTGGCTTAACCTAACTTTAAACCAAACCACCTTCTTCCTTCTTATGAATACAGCCTTTGGCATCATTTTAACACAAATTATTCTTCAAATTAAAAACCTTTCCTTTTGTCCGCCTGCTACAGGCAAATTAACTTATCTTCTACTATGACCTCCTCAGTGGCACACGATTTGCCGAAGACGTCGTCCTTTGCTCAAGTCCGTCGACTCTTCTGTGTGCTGGCCAACGACATGTGGAAGGGTCCTCGTCACTGCAGCTTCATTGTCTACGATAGGTGGGTACATGTTACTTTCTCCATTTCCGCGACAGAACACACTCTCTTCTCGCAACACGTACACCAAATATTAAATGTTCACTTGCCCACAAACGAATACACATTACAACACTTGATTCATCACCCGTAATGCAACCTGCATCACTGTATGTTAGCATGGTTCACATGCAGTGGTGTTGCCGGTCCCAAGCCCGGGTAAATGCAGAGGGAAGGTGAAGCTAACGCGCCATGAGATGCAATGTTAGCACACCTTGGAGGTGTGGCGATGGTTTTAGCCCTCCATAAGGTAAGTTCAGACGTGGTTCCTGCTCACACAAGGAGGATATGCAATGGTTTTAGCCCTCCAAACGTAGCCAGATGTGGTTCCTGTCCTACACTTAAAAAGGTGATGTCAGACGTGGTTCCTGCTCACCTGGGGAGGAGTTTCGGCCCTCCCCAAGGTGAACTCAGACGGGGTTCGTGCTCACCATCACCCTTCATTAAGCCTCGGGTGTATGAACACAGATGTGGTGCCTGTTATCAATCGTAAAATGTAGGCGACATAGAGTGCAAGTCGCAAAATAATGTCTTCTCCAAGGTAAAGCCCAAGGCATTCAATGCCTAAACAAATGTTCTGTGTGACGCAACGCAAAACAGTAACAATGGCCGTTGTGGCCTGCTGGGAAATGATTAACACAATCTCCCTCGAAGAATGTAGAAAGATATGATTCCTATCGTACACTTACAAATAGAAAAGAATAAGGTTGAAGTCAGACGTGGTTCCTGCTTATCTGAAAGTCCCTTTAGCCGCAAGACTAAACAAATATCATACAAGTGTGTCGGTCTTGATACCGGCGCACGAGACATACCCTAACGGATCACATTGCCGGAAACGTTTTGTGATTCTTTCCTGGGTCTGTCAGTTCAGTGTTGGGACACGAGGCGTCTACGGACGACTCATACCCCGAGGTTGGCGTGTTGTACTCTACAGGCCAGTTACCATGCTGTCACCTGTTGGGACTCCCGCCTGCTTTGGGACGAGCACTTATGTGATGCTGTGGTAGGTCATTACATAATTTCAAACATAATTAATTCCTACCGAGGTGAAGTCATACGTGGTTCCTGCTCACCCATGGAGAATATGCAATGGTTTCAGCCCTCCGAACGTAGAGAGATGTGGTTCCTGTCCTACACTTAAAAAGGTAATGTCAGACGTGGTTCCTGCTCACCTGGGGAGGAGTTTCGGCCCTCCCCAAGGTGAACTCAGACGGGGTTAGTGCTCACCTTCACCCTTCATTAAGTCATGGGTGCATGTACACAGAAGTGGTGCCTGTTCTCAATCGTAAAATGTAGGCGACGTAGAGTGCAAGTCGCCAAACAATGTCTTCTCCAAGGTAGAACCCAAGGCATTCATTGCCGAAAAATATATCTTTGTGACGATACACAAAGCAGTAACCGCGGCCGCTGTAGCCAGCTGGGAAATGATTAATACCATCTCCCTCAAAGAACGTAGATAGAAGTTGTTCCTGTTCGATTCTTAAAAACAAATTGAGTGAATTCAAAAGTGGTTCCTGTTCACTTACACCCTTCATTAAAGTACGGGTGCATGTAGACAGATGTGGTTCCTGTCTTACAGTTATATTGTTCGTGGTTGTTCTATCGTTACACATTGTCTTTGTATTAAATCCTAACAGGTTGTTCGTGGTTGTTTTACCGTAAAAGGTTGTTCGTGGAGGTTCCATCATAAAAGGTGTTCGTGTTAGTTTTGTCACAAAAGTTGTTCGTGGTATTGTCGTCACAAAAGTTATTCGTGGTTGTTTGATAAAAAAAGTTATTCGTGGTCGTTTGGTAAAAAAATCTTTTTCGTAGTTGTTTGGTAAATAGTCTTATTCGTGATTGTTTGATAAAAAATCTTATTCGTGGTTGTTTGGTAAATAATCTTATTCGTGGTTGTTTGGTAAAAAAGTTATTCGTGGTTGTTTGGTAAAAAAAAGTTATTCGTGGTTGTTTGGTAAAAAAGTTATTCCTGGTTATTTTGTAAAAAAAACCATTATTCGTGGATGTTTGGTAAAAATCTTATTCGTGGTTATTTGGTAAAAAAAATTATCTGTGGTTGTTTGGTAAAAAAACCATTATTCGTGGTTGTTTGGTAAAAAATCTTATTCGTGGTTGTTTGGTAAAAAAAAGTTATTCGTGGTGTTTTCGTAACAAATGTTATTCGTGGTCGTTTGGTACAAATTGTCATTCTTGGTCGCTTGGTACAAAATGTTATTCGTGGTCGTTTGGTAAAAAAAGTTATTCGTGGTTGTTTCGTCACAAAAGTTGTTCGTGGTAGTTTCGTCACAAACGTTATTCGTGGTTGTTTGGCAAAAAAACTTATTCGTGGTAGTTTTGTCAAAAAGGTTGTTCTTGGTAGTTTGGTCTAAAAAGTTGTTCGTGGTAGTTTGGTCTGAAATTTGTTCGTGGTAGATTGGTCTGAAAAGTTATTAATGGTAGTTTCGTCAGAAAAGTTGTTCGTGGTTGTTCTATACTTACACATTGTCTTTGTAATCACACACAAGGAGTGAACACAACTATTGCAGCCCCTTAGGAAACTATTACACCACATGTGTATACTAACATCTCTACTCTCACATCAAAACTAATTGTAACCCATTTACCTGNCCCCCCCAGGAAGGAGTTAGGTAGACAAGGGGGGAGTGTTTTTGAACTTGGGTTAAGGTTGGAAGTCACATTTTTCGGCCGATTTCGCCGTGATTTGAGGGAGAATTGTTTCTTTGTACCTTCCCCCGGCCGTTGGGTCAGTTATGCCCTTTGGAAAAATGTCGGTTACCCCGGGGGGAGGGGGGAATTATGTTTTTCGGGCCTTGAAGCCAGAGTTTTCGGCCGATTTCGATGGAATTTGAGGAAGGAGTTACTCTTAGGACCCTTCCTCGATTTAAAGTTAGTTAGGCCGTTTTGGAGAAATGTCAGTACCATAAAAATGTACCATAATATGTACCATAACTATAGTACAAAGTCAGATGGTCGATATTTCACGTACCATAATTATGGTATTTTGTAATATAATTTAAATATTCGTACCGTAATGGAGTCAAGATTACTCAAGCCCCCTGCGAAAACATTACAATAATAACACTCTGTCAAAAAAAATTGGGTTTCAAATTGCATCCATTTACCTGCCTAACCCAAGAACAGTGAACCAGCGGATTCTGCGGGCCGACCCCTGGTGTTTACTTANATTGCATCCATTTACCTGCCTAACCCAAGAACAGTGAACCAGCGGATTCTGCGGGCCGACCCCTGGTGTTTACTTAATTTATGAACTCAAAAAAACAGAAAAACTAAATAAGATTTTGATTTTGCTGAAAACCATACTTCACAGGATTAATAATAAAATAATCTTTGCAACATCAGCATTGGTAAAACACAAAACACTATAGTGCATTCTGAGTTTAATGTAGACCATAAATGCTAAGTTCTTGCGGTTGCCCATTTGCTTTGACAGGAATACTATATTTTTGATAGTATGTAAATAGAATAAATATCTGAATATGGTAAGGAAAAATTATATTTTGAAGAGCTGAATGCAGAATATGTTCATAAANGTAAATAGAATAAATATCTGAATATGGTAAGGAAAAATTATATTTTGAAGAGCTGAATGCAGAATATGTTCATAAATATGTGAAGCCAAACAAAAATAGAGCTGAAGGAATAAATAAAATACTGAAATTTTTAATACGAAAAACATAGCTGCAGGTAATCCATACACTGGCTTATATTTTTAGTAGATTTTTAATACCACGCTGTTTTGCCTTCAATTTAAAAAAGTTTCGTAATTTGTCCTTTACCTTAGCAAATGTACCTACAAAGGTTCATGAATTTTGATGTTTTGATGTTCTCCACACTTTCATCATCTTTTGGTATATGACAAATTAAACATGTGTACAACTACTATGCAGTGCAGACTCCTCACCTCTGCGGATTTCTCTTTCCTGCAGACTCCTCTTTTCAGCGAACTCCTCTTTTCTGCGGCCTCCAGCCCTCTGCGGACTCCTATTCGGCAGAATCCACACCTCTGCAGACTCCTCTTTTCTGTGAACTCCTCTTTTCTGCGAGCTCCTATTTTCTGCGAACTCCTCTTTTCTGCGGACTTCTCTTTTCTGAAGACTCCTCTTTTCTACGGATTCCTCCACTCTGCGGGACTCCTCTTTTCTGGNTTTCTGAAGACTCCTCTTTTCTACGGATTCCTCCACTCTGCGGGACTCCTCTTTTCTGGAGACTCCTCCCCTCTGGGGACTCCACTTTCTGCAGACTCCACCCTTCTGCGTACACTACTACCTTCATACAGTACTGTTACTCTACACAATATTTTAGCAACTATGTGAATTTCTGCGGTTACTCTAATTTACACCCTCATTCTGCAGGTCGAATACAAAGTTTGTTGTTCGTGTAGGACATTCTAAATTGCGTGCTTCAATCTACATACATATATTTGCCAAGTGTTGTAAGTAAATTTGTTCTCAACTGTAGCTGCCGTATATTATGTAATGTCCAACCGGAACCCTTTCCCATATATTCTTCTTCATTGTGACAAATTTTCTGTATACTTTCTTCAACTCTATCTTCAGTTTTGCGTGTGTTATACACAGGTACATTCGAGGTCTTGAAGGCTCTCTCACTATATTTACCTTTATGTGGTTCTGGTTTGGTATATTTACAGTCTAACCATATATTATATTTTAATGCACCTTCTTTTATCATCTCGCATGTAACTTGGTCTACAATATTCTGTTTCATATGCTTAGGATATGTACAAATATCATCCACCATGTCTGATGAATACGATGCAACATACGTCTTCATAAGATCTCGGAAAGCAGATTCTTTCAGTATGTACCCATTCTCATTTGGTAAGTTTACAACAGGTGCAGGTGTATGTGCATTATATGTACATATTTTGTCATGGTTGTAATACGACTAACGACATAGTTTTACCTACTGGTCGTGTATTTTGAGTCGCATGCTGTCTGGAACACCTGTTACTTCATTAGAGTTGAATTCACGACCACACTTATAGCAACTAGTAGTATAGTGAGCCAATTGCGTCTTCTTGAAACATTTTCCAGATTTCTCATTTTCCAGAACAATGCTACTTTTACCAAAGTTCTTGGCCGTGTAGTTACATGAATGTCATGATGTCTGTGGTGAACTGTTCATGTCCAGGTCTGATGTTGGCGAGGATGACAGCGCGCCGGTATCCGATGCAGCTGGTGTCAGCCCTTCACATGTTTTTTTCAGATGCATGCAATATGCTACGCCTCTTAGCTGGCATAGGAGAGAGCCCCTCACGTGTTGCGAGATGTCTTTTTAAGTTATCGCGTCGTCCAACTTTAGACTTACACTGTTCACATGTTCAGCTATATTGTTTCATGTTCACAGAACAAGCAGTTTCATGCCAGCGGGCATTAAGGCTCTTAGTAAATGGCTTCTAGCAGAAACAACACAAACGACTTTCTGACATATTTTTCATCATCGCTCGAGGCGATGTTCACTCTTCGAAATATGAATAACAACTAAGACGATTCCATCAATTTCACACATATATGTTCAAATCTTCATATTTCGATAGTGGGATTTAAGTTTTTTTATGTGTTCTGTAAACATATATTCAGCTAACATCTCTCCACCCCTATACGCCATTTTACATCACTATTGGCAACGTGCGTTGCTACTTTTACTAAAGATCTTACCGCATTTGCGACAATGTTTTCTACACATTGGTGACATATTGTGTTCATTGTTCTCATGAAGGTCAGAAGTTGGTGATGAAGGCGTTTCAATACTTTGTTTAGCAGACATCTCATCGTCACAAATTTGTAACTTTGACAATGCACTGTGTTGCTTAGCATGTAGATAAACAAGGTCTTTGCACTTTTTCATATGTGTGTTTAAACTGTCTATAAGAGTGAACATACTTTGGCATATATGACATCGATAGCCTGTGCGATATGGATTCAGATTGTATTTATGCTGTAAATGGGTCTTTGCATTGCAGGCATATGCAAATGCACTATTAGAGTAGTGGCATGGATATCTAGGAGATGTGACTGTTCCAGCCATTGTTTTCATAGTAGGATATGTTGTCTTTAATGATGTTGATGGTTCGGAATTTTTCTTTCGCTGATATCTTCCCATAAAAAANTCATAGTAGGATATGTTGTCTTTAATGATGTTGATGGTTCGGAATTTTTCTTTCGCTGATATCTTCCCATAAAAAAATTTGCTCTATTCTCAGCAAATACTGATTGGCCTGTGTAGGAAGAAGAGCTTTGCATGGTGTATTATGCCTTTTTAAGCTATCGAGTCTTCGAAAACATGATTTGCATTTTTCACATGATAAGATAATACCTTTAATTNCATAGTAGGATATGTTGTCTTTAATGATGTTGATGGTTCGGAATTTTTCTTTCGCTGATATCTTCCCATAAAAAATTTGCTCTATTCTCAGCAAATACTGATTGGCCTGTGTAGGAAGAAGAGCTTTGCATGGTGCATTATGCCTTTTTAAGCTATCGAGTCTTCGAAAACATGATTTGCATTTTTCACATGATAAGATAATACCTTTAATTTATTTTTTTTGGCAACCAGTCTCATGTCGACGAGCATGAGAGCTTGGAGAAAAAGTCTTCTTACAGTAACGACATAAATAAGTTTCTCAGATATTTCCCATCATAGAAAAAAAACAGCTCTGTTCACTCTTCGAAGTCTGAATAGCAACTGAGTCAGTCATCCTATACTAATATATATACATACAGATGCAACGGCAGTGACCTTTATGTCGGCTTTGTTAGTGTCGAGATGCTTTCGAGACATGTTAGGCTTCTTTATCGTTGTGTGCGACAGCGTCCTTTATGTTAGACCTGGGAGAGCTTCACGTAACCAATTAGGCCCGTTTATGAGCGGTGGTGTTCACTCTTTATTATGGTGGTAGCTTACATTTATGCTTTATATGTTTCTTTGCATGGTAGGCATATGAAAGTNGTTTATGAGCGGTGGTGTTCACTCTTTATTATGGTGGTAGCTTACATTTATGCTTTATATGTTTCTTTGCATGGTAGGCATATGAAAGTGATATGTTACTGTTGTGACATGATTGTTCCTGCCATTGCTTTTATAGTAGTGCACATTTCCTTTAACACTTTATCATTGTGTATGGTTGGGAAGACTCTGAGATAATCCACATGTNAGGCTTCTTTATCGTTGTGTGCGACAGCGTCCTTTATGTTAGACCTGGGAGAGCTTCACGTAACCAATTAGGCCCCTTTATGAGCGGTGGTGTTCACTCTTTATTATGGTGGTAGCTTACATTTATGCTTTATATGTTTCTTCGCATGGTAGGCATATGAAAGTGATATGTTACTGTTGTGACATGATTGTTCCTGCCATTGTTTTTATAGTAGTGCACATTTCCTTTAACACTTTATCATTGTGTATGGTTGGGAAGACTCTGAGATAATCCACATGTATATGGTTGGGAAGACCCCTGAGATAACTCTCCCAGCTTGGCCTGCAAGAGTGTGATGTATATTTCGTAGGACAGACTCAAATGTTTATCTAATTTGGGAAGACTTATCACTTTCGAGATGACAGGAGTGATATGCTTGTAGGGCTTAAATCGACCTCTTTGTTAGGTGGGGTGCATCGTTGATGTGTATGGCTCTGCCCTTTCATATTAAAATGTGCATGTCGTTGAAGTGTATGATAGCACCCTTTATGATATACCACGCACGCTTCGTCACAGTGTTAAGTGTAATTTTTTATGTTAGTGTGTGTGCATCGTTTAAGTGTTTGGTGCCAAACTTTGTATTAAAATATCTGCATCGTTGAAGTGTACGGTGTACGGTAGCGCCCTTTGTGTTATGCCACATGTGCTTCGTCGCAGTGTTCGATGTCGCTCTTTGTTGGGGTGCGTGCATCGCGGCAGTGTTTGGCATCGCCCCTTATGTTAGGGTGCATGCATCGTTGAAGTGTTCGGCATCACCTTTTATATTAAAATGCACACATATGGTGGTGTGATTCATGTCTCGCGCACTTTGCCGCAGTGCTTGGCATCACTCTTTATGTTAGGATGCGTGCGTCGTTGAAGTGTTCAGCGTCACACTTTAAATTAAAATATGTGTGTCGTTGAAGTGTACGGTAGTGTGCTTTATGTTATATAGCGGGCGCTTCGCCACAGTGTTTGACATCACCCTTTATGTTAGGGTGTGTGCATCTGGCGTTGATGCCTATATTATGAATTTGACGCCTACATCTTAAGCGGTTCGAGAATTATGGCCAACTATGCTTATAAGTTTGCATAGAGCTTAAATTACAATTTGTTCATTTTCCTTGCCTGCGTCGATGCCTATGTTATGAATTTGATGAGTACATCTTAAACGGTTCTGGAATTATGGCCAACTATGCTTATAAGTTCGCATAGGGTTTTAATGGCATGTGTAGTTTATATCGTATTTGGGATGACCCCTCAGCTTCTCAGCTCCTCAGCTCCTCATTGACCGAAAATGAGTCATTTGGCCACATTGTGGGATCATTGAAACTATTTTGAAAAAATTATATTTTAAAGGAAATTAGCGAAATTTCGAAGGAAAAAAGGAGATTTAGGGGGGAAAGGGTCATTTTGAGGGAAATACGTGACATTTTGAGGGGAAAAGGGACATTTCGAGGGTTAAACGGGAAAAAATTGCGGCGGAATGCAAGAGCAAGAGGTCATCGAAGGTGGCACCCCTTCACATTGTCACGACTCTGTGTTAAAATGCCCCATTTTATACTACTTGTTAGCAACTACAGTTTTATAAAAAATGTTTTTCATGAAGCTACTGCAATTTTGAACGACACAGATTATATGTGGCTTGTCATGGATCAGTGCCAGGTCATAGTCACGCTTTTAGACTTTTCGAACGATATTGATACAATAACTCCTTAGGCAATATTAATAAAGTACTTTAAAATTTCTTTCAATTTCCTAAGTTGGATGTCATCTTACTTAAGTAGATGACAGTGTTTCTTGGTTGGTGAAAATACATCTTTACATTAAGCTCTTAAAATTGGGCTCCCTTAGGAATTAGTTAGAGGTTCATTACTATTTACATTACACACAAACGAGGTAATCGTACTTTTTTCCTATTATAAGTATATTCATTAAGCAGATGACTCCTAATATACATTTCAATTACTGGTAACGAAGTGAAGTTAAAAAATACAAATATGAAATTCCTGAATCATAACCTCATCACGATACTTGCATGGTATACTAAAAATTCCTATAAAAATTAATCCTTGCTAACCGCAAACCAACTTAGAAGTAACTGTTTTGTCAGAATGGAGGAGATGCTGAATTAATCACGTCAGTGCACTAATAAGTAAAAAAAAAAAGGATTACTTACATGCCTTCAAAAACTCTAATAATTTAGCTAATAAAATGTAAAAATAGTACTTTTTGAAATAACATAAATGTTCTTGCATTTCAATTATTGCAACATATCATACACCGATCTGAACGAAAAAAATTTCTCACATCTGTATTCCTGCTGTCGTCGTATGCTATTCAAACCAAAAATCAAGATAACCGTACGCCATTTACTACACGGTAGTATATTTACGTAGTTTTTACTGTTTCATGGAATTATTTTCCAACAAATTAAATATTTTCAGGTTTCTATATAATAAAAACAAACATACAACACACTAGGTGCTGGTCTATAATCATAAAAAGCTTGCAATTGGTAGCCAGATGCATTCAAAAATGTATCATCAACAGACATATTTAAAAGTTGTATCAAAAAATTTGTTCTTACATTGCAAGATTAATTCTTACTTGAAAACATTATAATTGTTCCTTCCTAATGACATTTGTTTAAGCATGTTTGTTAAACTATGTACTACATGAATATTATAGATTTACCACTGGATTTTTTGTTATAAAAGCACATTTGAGCTCACTTCATTACACACGTAATACCCATAATTAAAGTAAGAAAATATTTGCACATTTAATTAACGATATGCGTTCTTTTAAAAAAAAATATTGCAAATAATCTAAAAGCACTTAAGGTATAATATATCTGTTTAGTAAATGGATTTGGTTGCTAATAATTCACTGTAGTATGCTTTAAGCTTTGAACAACATAACTCTGGCAGATGTGGTAAAAACAGAACCTTTTATTGTCAAACTGTTGTAATTCTCTCAATGGTTCCTCTCATTTTACTTTACACATTTTTATGCAGGTGGTTATATTATAGTTATATAGATGTGCAGATTACTGTTGTGTGTGTAAGATAATATATATTACAATTTTGCTTAAATTCTATACAAATGGGATTACTCATGTTATCTGCTAGTTTTTCACGTCAGTCTCTTTTGCATGATTTTTTATAGTCCTTTTTCCATTTGCGTATATATTACATTTATTTTTACAAAATTTACTAGTAATGATTTACAGTGTCGTGTCACCTGTTGTATCGTTTCATTAGTTTTTCCATTGAATTTATATTTGTTCCCTTTTTTGTTAACAAGCTACAGGGCAGTTTGAAAATTTAAAATACTGTTTTATAAGATGATTCTGTTGAATGAAAATTTTCTGTGAAATTCAAAGTCAAAGTAAAAAAAAAAATCTTTTGGAGAAGGGTTGAGAGCGCAATAAAATAAATTACTGTCTCCCCAAAAAATTAAAAGCTTGCAGAGGCCGTGTGACACTTGTTTGTGCATTTGCATTCAAATTCTTTAAACTTATTTTCAGCAATAATTTTCCGTCGAGCATAAACATATGACTTGCCAGAAATTCTAAACGTTATTATGATGTTGTGTTTCCAAGGTTGTTGATTTCTGATGGGCTTCCTTCCTCGATGTAACTTTTTAATATTGTTTACATCAGTTTTGTAATTTCGATTGATGCATGAGTGTGTGTATTTACGATTCGTCACTTTCAACTTCATTCTCTGATGGGGAGTACGGCGATAATGTGTATACATTCTTCAACTTCTACATTTACGAAGTACTTTTTGCTTCATAAAGGAAATTAACGAAAGTTGATGTAATGTAACAGTATTATATGTACTAATAAGGTTATGTAGTGTATGACTTTAGTAATGTTGCAAACTATAGTTCTTTATGCTTTCCAATTGCAAACATACAATAGTATGAAGCTTTAAATAAGCAGTATTAATATTACACTGAAGCGCCAAAAAAACTGGTACACCTGCCTAATATCGTGTAAGGCCCCCACGAGCACGCAGAAGTGCCGCAAGACCACGTGGTATGGACTCGACTAATGTCTGAAGGTATGAAGGAGTCAATTCACATCATTAATCGTGCAGGGCAGTCCACAAATCCAAAGGAGTGTGAGGCGGTGGAGATCTCTTCTGAACAGCATGTAGCAAGGCATCCCAGATATGATCAATAATGTTCATGTCTGGTGATTTAGGTGGCCAATGGAAGTGTATAAAGTCAGAATAGTGTTCCTGGAGCCACTCGGTAGCAAGTCTCGATGTGTGGGGTGTCGCAGTTTCCTGCTGGAATTGTCCACGTCCGTCGGAATGCACAATGGACTTGAATAGGTGCAGGTGATTGGAAAGGATGCATACATATCTGTCACCTTTCAGAGTCGTATCTAGACGTATCAGGGGTCCCATTTCACGCCAACTGCACACGCCCCACACAATGACAAAGCCTCCACCAGCTTGAACAGTCCCCTGTTGACATAGAGAGTCCATGGATTCAGTAGGATGTCTCCATACCCGTACAAGTCAATCTACCCGATACAATTCAAAACAAGACTCGTCAGACCAGGCAACGTGTTTCCAGTCAACAGTTGAATGGCGGGGTTTGCGGGGCCAGGCGAGGCGTAAAGCTTTGTGTCGTGCAGTCAAAAACGGTAAACGAGTGAGCGTTCGGCTCCGAAAGCCCATATCAATGATGGTCCGTTGAATAGTTCGTACGCTGGCACTTGTGGATGCCTCAGCATTGAAATCTGCGCCAATTTGAAAAGATGGTTGCAAGTATGTCATGTTTAATGATTCTTGTCAGTCGTCGTTTGTCCCGTTCGTTCACGATCATTTTCCGACCATAGCGATCTCGAAGATTTCATATTATACTGGATTCCCGATATTCACGGTACACTTGTGAAATGGTCGTACGCGAAAATCCAAATTTTATCGCTACCTCGGAGATGCCATCTCACATCTCTCGTGCGCCGACTATAACACCGCGTTCAAACTCACTTAAATCTTGATAACCTGCCGTTGTAGCAGCAGTAACCTATCTAGCAACTTTGCCAGACGCTTGTTGTCTTATATAGCCGCTGCCGACCGCATCGCGTTACTCTGATTGCTTCCAGACCTCTGTTATTTGCATACGCACGCCTATACCAGTTTTCTTTTTTTTTTTGGCTTTCCAGTGTATGTAACACGAACCATCACTTATCGTATTCATATTGCTTCAGATATTTTTGCATCCCACATTCACCAAATGATCGCCAACTATTCACTGTTGGCACACAGTTCCACAGAAACAACAATGGCCTAACCAGCAGCAAAGTGGTTTGGGCTACTGTTGCTATCCAAGAGGCCGTGATTTATTGTGTGCAACAACAGCCTGCCCGCGCTATCTAGGGGTACAGATGCGAATGTTTTTTGGGCCACAAATATACATATGAATCGCCAATTTTCATGTATATATTTGCCAGTAACTCCATATCCACAATTTTGAGGGTTGGGCTACAGATGCGCTCAACGCCTCAAATATAGTGTTAAAAAATCCCGATATAAAAACCGAATCATATGGAAGTGAGGGTGTTGAGAGCAATGGCTAAAGCTTTAAATCTTAAAAATATACACATGTCAAAGAAGGATTTTCTAATTAAAGCAATAAACAAGCATATTAATAAAGTTAGTGAGATTAAAGTTACAATACAATCTAAGACAAATGTAAATAAAACTAAAAAAAAATAAAAAATTCTAATTATTTGAAAAATTTCGAAATTACGGAAATATAGCGAGTGTGCCATACATTAACGTATGAAATTGAGGCATGAAATTGACATATGAAAGTAGGGATTCAATATAGATCTTGATGCTTCAAACTATTTTCTACAAGCGATTTCACTATGAATTAAAAATAAAATAACGCAGACGACAATAAATGATTCTCGATTTGGCATAATCTATGCCTTTAAAAGTAGTATGGCCACTAGCTCCCCAGAAACCGATGTATATACTTGAAGTGTTACTGGGCATAACCTCTGAGCTGCTTCGGGTAGCCCAGCAATCCCGAGTCGAGCCGAAGAAGCTAGCCCCAGCAGGCGAGCCTCATAAGCTCACTTCCCAATTCAAATATATATTGTGCCAAACTCCCCATATACTAACTACCAATTATATATATATTTATTTGAGTAGGGCTGTCCGTATTTTAGCAAATATTTTTGCTTTGATTTTTTAAAATGAGAATTGCTACGACCGTCCATAAAAACAGTTAAATCATGCATACAGACCACATTTGGCAACTGTACAGTTAAAATTATATCATGAAGTGTTTTTTTTTCGAAGAAAAATCCGGGTGTCTGTATATATATCCTTTTTATGGGGAATGTATATATATAATGAAAATCTGTTTTATACATAAGCAATTAATAGTGCGTGTTAACGCAAGACGCAGTAAATTAATAAGAAAAATTAATCCAATCATCTACGTAATTTCCATTAATACCGAAAGCTCATTTTATTTCAAGAATTCAAACTATCAATCACGAATCAATTAGGTGTGATATTGCAGAATAATGCGTTATATTTTATACCTAATTGTCACTTCTACTCAAATAAGTGGACGATTTCAACATATCCCATGTATTTTAAAGCTTTTAATTTTATGTTTAGATGATAGTATTTAAATATACTGTACCTAATAATGTAATATCATAAAGCGAACATACTTATTTGTGACTTGCCATGCACCTTGGAATAATAAAATATATTCAATTGAAAATCGAACAGCTACCTATTTATATCGCATAGTAACTAAAATGATATATCGAAATAATAACACCACTTCAGCGTTGAATAAAGAGTATTAAATTCAATTTAGAGCAATTAATAACATATTTATATCCTTTCAATTTATAACGTTTTAGTATTAAAGCGTTGATAAGAAAAAGTTAATTATAATATATTATTCCAGCATGTAAGATCCTGGCGACTACTTATATCTTCAAGTATTTACAGCTGAGTAAATCTGGATGTGAAGTAGTATTTTCTGATTTGTATAAAGGTTGTATAGAATGTAACTTCCCATATTACAGAAGAAAATTCGCTTCTTATTCTTATAGAATTAGTATTATTATTTATAACCACTCTCTGTTATATTTTGTGTGTTTAAATATAAGTAAGTGTAACATAAGAAAACTTGTCTTAAGTTTCGTCATAAGTAAAGTTGTTATTAAATTATATTATTATAAATTTAGCAGAATTTTACTTCAATTTAGTGTTGAAACAAAATCACTTTAATTAGAAAATATTTATTAATTCATTATTGCCTATAGTTTAGCTGGTTGTGTAATTTCTTGAGATATGAATATATATCTAAAAATATATATATATATAAATAATTCTTGTATTTCGTTTTAGTGGAAGACACAGTTCGTCAACGCATAGCCAAAGATATTCAAATGTAAAGTAACCGGGACATATACGTAACACATCCAAATTTATCGTCACTCCATCAAAGAAAAATGTTGCCCCTCTTAGTTTGAAAATTTATACCGGGACGCGTGTCGTGCTCTTGTAATATGTAAATTCTGTGGCGATTACTTCATAGATAATGGAATTGATTTCCAGTGAATATCAGTTTGAAATCGTCAGGAATACATCAGCAATACATTACACTCGATGTGTCTGGATGAATAGGCCAATGACATCATTCAGCGGTCACAACAATAGGAGAAGGAAGGTGGTTCAATGTACTATATCCAACACGTGGAAAGATGAATTTCATCGTAGGCCATGACTGCACGGACGATCTGAATAATTTGTTTACATTTCAAAAGGAAAACCAAAATGAAGGACTTTAACAAATAACTTCTAATTTTGTTCTTAGCCAAATTCTGTAAAGAGGAGGAGAGTCACCTTTCCAGTGATGAAACGAATGGATATAATGTACCAAAAAGAAAATCGATTATATACAACATTACCACAAACCATAATTACAAACGTAGAAAGGATTCTGGCTAATTACAGACGCTTCACTTCTTACTCCAGAGACCGAAAATTGTTTGTTAACAAGAAAGAATAAATGAAACTAGCCTATAGTAGAAGTAGGATGTTGCGATCTTACTACGATAATAATTTCATTGTATAATTGAAATAGCATTTGTGTCTTTTAAACATTTAATCTTTTCTAGCGATGCCAATTTATGGATATAACGTTATACGCTTAAATCACTTAAAATAAGTATGCCCTAAGTTTTAACTAAAACATAGGCCCACTTGATGAGTATGAGCCAGTGTGTCAACGCGAATTTATGGTTCATCCCATGGTCTTAAAAGTACATGTTAGGGAACAGTTGTATTGAGGTAATTCTACAAATAGATAATTAATTAAGCACGTGATTTTAGCGTTAGGAATGAAATGATACATTTTCATATTGTAAAAAAGATTTTCGTAACCAAGTGTAATGGAGACAGAGTAAGTAAATTAACACAAGCTCAAACTTATGCGTTTTTAATCAGATATCTTTTAGAATTTCGGTAAATAAAATTTAAACAAAAATGTATTTACATGAAACCCATTTTTACCAAAAATTCATCCAGGAAATATTACCAACCAAACAGCTTATCACAGAGTAGTTACATAAGTATTATTACTTTCATCACTTTGTTGGTGTTTACCAATATATTTATCAACGTAATTATCAACGTTTACAAATTACAAAAATTAAAGTATTCATGGTTTAAAAACCATTCATATATACACGCACATTAGAACAGTTTCATGATTCGTATAATGTGGCATAAATAAAGGGGTCAGAATATCATTACTAGTGAGGCGGCCATATCTGCACAAATAATACACTCATAAGCAGGTGAATTGGAGACAGCTGTTGTGTTGGCAGAATTTCCCTGTGGTCGTCCCGTCGAAGAGAATATAGCCCAGTCACGCATTACTGGAATGTCGTCAAATCTTACACTGGCAAAATGAGTAACATTCGAGCACAGAATGGCAAAGAAATGAGATCTGAACGCATCAGTTCGTATATAGATCGTTGTAGCCAGATATATAGAGTTCTTTATCTCCAGTGTAGTACAGGCACCGGGATTTCCACAAGCCACCGTGTCAATAGTGTACCGTGAGTTTATGTAGTCGGGTAAAACCACCGTCGCCAGGGAAATCTGCCGTGCCGTGCAACGTATCGATGACAGGGGTCACCTTCGCTAGCTAGGTTGGTAACAGTGAATATACAAACCAAAGTGCAGCAGATAACTCCGAAATTCAATGCTGGAGAAATAATGACCTGTGAGCAGTCACACCATCCAGAACTATCGGTTCGCTACGGGATATTCAAACTGCCGCCCCACTTTGGTACCTCTGCTCACCGCACGTCACAAGATTCACTTATTAACGTGACCACGGGTACTTCTAAGAAGACATCAAACCTATTTATACAGAATCTGATACATCGAGAGAACAGTTATTAATTAAAATTAAATGCTGAAACCCACGCCCTCATTGGTCCGCAATTTGGAAGTTGTGCATCCTGAAAAATAAATCTCTTGCATCGTACCTCTATAATAGCTCTTAACTATTCAGGCCAAATGTGGCATCAGTGGATCTATATAACAGCCCACTCTGAACATACATATATATGATTTTATTGTACCAGGCAATTATTATTAAAATGGCAGTCAGTAGATGGATTTTCTTTATTTTGGCACAGAGATTGAGGTGTTAAGATTCAGAAATTCTGAAATCATAGTTTATTTTACGTTACCCAATCACCAGCCGATGAGGACATTATTTACGGGGACAGCCCCCCAATGAGCAGGGGGTTGAGACACACCCAATTACCGTGGGTAAATTCTAGCTAAGACGACAGCTGACCACACTTGTACCTGAAAGTGACTCTCCAGTGCGTCTTCATCCACCCAGCCAACACTCTGAGACCATCATACTCAGAGCACCTTGGTCCAGCCTAGGTGAACCGTCCTTGGAGATTTTGCCCCCACTGCTTCTCACTTACCAGGTCAGCGCCGGAGCAGTGTACCACTCACTGCATCGACCTTTCTCAGGGTGCGGGAACCCTCAGGGTCTGCTCTGCCTTCAAGGAAACCACTACCACCACGAGTCTGACCCCATGACTGGACACGGGAGAGAACATCCTTTGGGGCTTGCCAGTCACCCGTGCTACTACTTAACTTGCCATGGCACTTGTAGGTACACCAAACGACCACTTGACCAGTGCTCCACGCAGGTGGCGGCGCAACACCACAGGACTAAGGCCGAATTCAAGGACCAGGGTGCCAGCTTGGCTCCCAGCCAATGAAGACATGTGACAGAATTTTCGTTGGCTGGCAGACACAGCTTCTTGGCTACCCCTGAGTGGCAGAAGTGGCAGCTCACCCAGGACTAGAAAGCGAAATAGGTCCATCCCTCTCAGACCTGCAGGTCCCCTGCAGCCCCCACTTTTTTCGGAATTACATGGGAAGGGATGGGGCACAGTTACGAGTGTGATACAGCCATTACGACCATACATTTCTATTTTAACGTGGCGCTCTTAGCCATTTCGGCCATACTGCGCCCCGGCCGCTCTCTCAGCAGGGAAGAGGGATCACGCCCTCTCAACGCAGATGTGACCAGTGCTCACCCAAGTTGACCAAATCCGACGCCCCTATCTGATTCATTAGATCGCACCAAGCATGTCCTACCACAAGGCCTGAGATCCTCGTACTCAGATTACTAAGCATGTGGTCTAGCCGCAGTACTATCCGGACCCCTAAAGTCTTCACAGGACGCTACCGGAGCAGGTGCCTGCTCACCGCCTGGCTCTTCAACAAGAGGGGGAATCTCTCAAAGCCTCCTCCAGGCATATGGAGTTAACCACTGCCAGCACGAGTCCAACCTCTATTGATCGGAACATCAGAGAGAACATCTGATTGGACCAACCTGATCAGCCCGTGCTCCCAATTATTTTCCATGGCACTAGTGAGTTTCCTCATGTCCGATCGTCACACATAACACTCCGCTGGCGCAAAATGCGGCGGACTCTGATAATCTGTGTGCATGTGTATACGTCAACACTAATAATCTGACTGACCATCGTTAAGTGGATAACACTGGTTAGTCCCGAGGGACCCAAAGGCTCCACCACTCTGGAACACACGATTTAGATGTTTCATCACTGTCACACAGTTCTCACCCAGCAACCAACAGAACTAGCACGCTGTCATCGGACACTGGACCATTACCATACATAGAGTTTCTAGCATATACAAGGAACATTTTTTTTTTGGCCTCAACGGCCTGAGTGCCAAATGGTCCAATACCCCACCAAGTGGTTGGGCCTAGGTACCAACTATCGGCCGAAGCCATCACGGCAGATACCCCTATCCAGACACAGGGAAACTGGTATACCATAGGGAATGGGAGGCGGAGCCCAATCTGATTTAATCGGAGGAGGCGCGAGAAGCCTTGGGTCGCCATGGGTGTCGAGAGGCTATAAGAGATGCATCATCCAACCGTTTCTAGTATCGGTGCGGTGTAGGGCTCGGTTACTATAGCATGGTACTGCCACACTACCTTGGCCACCCAACCAACCTTCCTCTGACTTCACCGATACTCTACCCCCAGCGAAGGGGCACAGGAAGTAACTGCGATATGGTTGAAGCAACACCATGGGGCTCTGTAAAACAGGACAAGACCCATCACAGGTCAACTGCTGCCACTGCCAAAAAAACACCTGAGTGGACTAGCTGAACTAACAAAATGCCTTATTCTTTCCAATTATCTGGAATTTCTTCACATTGAAATTCTGGTTTTGGGCCCAACAGGCTGAATGCTCAGTAGTCCAACTCCCCACCTAGTGGTCTATACTTGATACCCTATTTGGCACCGACCATCTAGGCAGATACTTAATTCCTGGACACAAGGAAGCAAGGTAGCATAGGGACAACTAGGCATAGCCCATTATTCGTCATAAGTACAGGGGTGCTAAATACCATGGCACCACACGAAGAGCTTTGGAAAGCTTTGGTGAAAAGAAATTATGGCATAATACTTCATTCGCCCATTATGGGGTATTGTGTGGGTTACTAGGCTTGTATTCTATGGAGGGGCATCTCCACTACACCTCAAGCACACAGGTTACTGTTAAAACACGACAGAGCCGTGGTCTTATTTGTTAACGGGGCGCTCTTAGCCGCGAGGCCATACCGCACCCCGGCCTCCCAGTAGGCGGGGAAGAGGGATCACGCCCTCTCATCGCAGACATGACCAGCACTCTCTGAATTGACCTAACTCGTTTGCCCCGACCTGTACACAGGCCGCACCAGNCTCTGAATTGACCTAACTCGTTTGCCCCGACCTGTACACAGGCCGCACCAGGCAGAGCCCCGATCTGATATTGCAGATCGCACAGAGCATGTCCTACCACAAGGCCTGAGATTCTAGCACTCAGATTACCAAGCGTGTGGTATAGCCGGAGCACTACCCACGCCCCTGACGTGATCTCGGGCACGCCCCCGGAACAATCCTGTTCAACGTCCGGCTCTTTTAGCAAGAGGGGGAATCTCTCCGAGCCTTCTCCAGCATGCGGAGTCAACCACTGCCAGCACGAGTCCAACCTCGTCTGATCCAAATTCCAGGGAGTACCCCTGGATGGGCCAAGCGGATCATCCCGTGCTCCCTCTTAATTTCCATGGCACGTATGGGTTTTCCTGTGTCCGACTGCGTCGCCTAACCTCCATGCGGGAGTGTGCGGAGTCCCTCAGAACAGGTGGGTACCGCCATGACCGTCCGGTTTTACTCCCTTTGCTGTCTTCACCAGGAGCCGAGCTCACACGAAGCCGCACACCAGGCCGACTCGCAACATCAGACACGCGTCCTTTACCATCCTAGAATTTCTTCACAGGGAAATTCCTGTTTTGGGCCCCAGTGGCCTGAGTGCCAAGAGGTCCAACACCCCACCAAGTGGTCGGGCCTTGGTACTATCTATCGGCCCAAGCCATCACGGCAGATACCCCTGAACAGCCGCTAGAAAACTGTTTCCCATAGGGCACGGGCGGCAGAGCCCAGTCTGTTTAATCAGGGGTGGCACGAGAAGCCCTGGGTTGCCATGGATGTTGAGAGGCTATAAGAGACGCATCACCCATCCTTTCCGGAAACCGGTAAGTAAGTTCGTCTCGGCTACCATAGCCTAGTACTGCCACGCCACCTCAAATGACCAACCTACACTCCCCCCACCGGGGTGACCGTACGATCCTCCCCCCACCTCAAGCACACAGGCGCCTTCCTCCACAGGGAACCCCTACCTGGGAATTCCTGTAACCATAACCTCCCAGGGGGAATAGCATTTGAGTATTTGTATGCCATCTTTTTTCTTGCCACCATCTTGAATCCAGTCTCCGTCTGGTTTCCAGTCGTCATCTTGTTTCTGCTCGCAATTATTGTTTCTGCAGTCTGGCATTTTGTGTTTTTTCGTTTTTCATTTGTTTTATGGTTTGCATATATTTTTCTGCCATCTGCCATCTTGTCCTCGATCTTGTGTTTTTTCGTTTATCATTTGTTTTTCCGTGCACATTTTTGTTTCTGCCATTCCCCGTCGTGTCTACCATTTTGTATTTTTTCGTTTGTCATTTGTTTTTCAGTGCACAACTTTGTTTCTGCCTTGGTCTGCTAGGAGCACTGTTGTCAACGATTACTTGCTCATCAGCCATGTTGTTTAGTATGTTTGCCACTATTGTGTGCCACTTGTATTCACCATATTTGTTTTACTCACTGTCCACCATAGTGCACACCTGCCTGTATGTGCCCAAGGTCGACTTGCCATGGGCATTAGGCGGGACACTGGCATTTATTGACATGATATTAATTAATAGAGTATGAAATAATTTTGAAAGTGCAGAGCAGCGAATTGCCACACCTTTGGGTCGGTAGATATGTACACTGAAAGACTGAGCTACCAGTACAACTCTCAACGAGATGGTGTAAACTACTGCTGCTACATTTGTGATATGTTAAATATGTATATTAGGTATACATTTGAATTCTTTTATTTTTAGTTTGGAAAACAGTGGCCATCATAGTTCAGAAGTTTCCTCCCCATATATTTTTTTAACTCGCTTACCGGACAGCATAAGAAATCTTAGGGTTTATATATGAATGTCATATTTGAAATTGTATACATTTTGTTTATTTATTTTATTCTTATCAGTTCCAATGTCAAGATTTCAATGAGTTAAATATAACAATTAAAACTTGCACAATTTTAGTACTATTCAATAGTTTTTTTATAACAGCTAAATCGAACTTACAATGAAATTCATTCCAGTTAAAAATCGATATTTTTCTTGTTTTTATTTGTTTTATTCCGCAAAATCTTTTTTTTTTGCTGTTTTATGGAAAAGTCTGGCACTAAAGGGTATATACCCATTAGTGCCAGACTTCAGCTCCACAATTTAATAAATTCAATCGAACAGCAATAATTTTTTTTATTTCCAAAAATAAAACAAAAAAAATTATTTTTCAATAACAAAAACATCTGCACCTGCTGGATGTCAAGTAGCTTAATTTAGCATAGTGCATGCATGGGAAGAACTGTGTTAGTATTTTCATTGACAGGTTTGCACCTGCATGGTTTCAAGTAACCTGAGTGAGAGAATGTGCTACCAAAGTCGTTTTCTCACATCCGCACCGGCCGAATATCGGGTGACTGTGAGGTCTGCGTGCATGGGAACAACAGTTTAAGCATTTTCACAGACCCACACTTGCTCGGATTTATCTCCAACGCAACATGATGTATAAGAACATGCAAATTCAAGAATAAAATTAATGCAAAGTAAGGTAAACATAATTTTATTTTTAAAAATATACATGTACATAACATTGTTTTAAAAATTTTGTAAAATCTATTTCATAATGTCTCTTTCGTCGATCCAGGAGTCCTCATGTTTCGAGTGTCAAATCCAACTTACGTATTCAATGGCAATTGTTTAATTTCAGCACCTTCTCCACAAAATAAACATCGTAAAACTTCGTAGGCTGGATCTCCTCTTCATAAAAGCATGCGACAATAGGTTCACCACGTAGGTCCTCCGGGTAATACATTCATGGGTATGAATGGCATATGCGAACCACCTTGTACAATTACGCGACCAGTTGTGACGATAGACCTTATTGAAAATGCTGCACTGTACGGAGATGCGCATCAGGTCGCCAATCTTGTATTTAGGCTTACACAGGTCCATCCTCTTCTGGATGGAATACACAATTCGAAGCAGTGGGTTGTCCTTGATGTCTTTGGTCTTCATGCGAGTGGTTGAGTCCACTGTAGAATTATACTCGCGAACGATTTTCGGCAGTAGCTCTGTTAGCAGTGAAATTTCTCCACAGTTTGGCTTTTCGAGTCAGGTGAAAATGCTTGACGATGCTGGCCTTGAGTCCAGAGATCGCGGAATAGGGATTTATGCTGTACTTTTTCATCAGAGGACTGAAAGTTGCATTAAAATTTTCTTTCCTATTGTCTGTGCGGAGATTTTTCGGTATCTGTTCTATTTGCAATATCTCAGCCATGGCCTCTGTGACATCGAATGCATTATATGACTTGAGCAGCTTGACCCATGCATACTCGGACATGTTGCTTAAAGTCAAAATGTAGTGGTTCACTTTATTTTCACGAGGAAAGAATTGCATTGTGATCAAGTCAGATTGGAAAGTATCGTCCAGCCCTTTCGTGACATAATTTCTTTGAGAATAGTTATTTCTGGCCGATCTGTGTAATTCTCCCGAAACTGAATATTTAGGATACAATATCGGAGTGAGAGTTATTTTCCAAACCTTTGCGAAGCGACCGGTCTATCTACGAGATCGTTCGGATCATTACAATTTGCATAGTCGAGCTTACATATGTAGTCGATCTTCTGCACAAGATCCGATCCAACAGTGTCAGCCAATCGTAGAAACAGTCGTGCGATAATACAGAATTTCGCATGTGATGTGTCCTTAAATCGCCATATTAAAGGGTTATAAAACTCCTTATTAAACATTACTGGACTGTAGAATTTTTTGATCCTTGCACAAATCCGATTCGTGTACTGCCCGGGATGCCTACGAAAAAAAAGTTCGCACAGCCGTTCGTGATTTTTACCTGGTGCTTGCCGATCTACATCACACCTCATGGCAAAAATATAACTTCCTTGTCTCCTAGAAACAATTTGCCATCATGGTTTTGTATGCTGTACATCTTGTCACCAATACGATCGTTGTATGAAGAGATGTAGTGATGCACAAGAGCTCACACCTCTTATCCCTGCTCACATGTTCGTTTTCGTTCTCGTGAATGCAGCAAATGGATAGAGGCATTTTATCTACGTCGTTATCAAGCCCCTATCCTATTAGAGCAATTCGAGGCTTATTTTCTGTTTACAAGTCGTGATCAGCTCTTTCGCCTTGATTTCGCATTGGATGTCAGACCAAGACAAAGCATTCTCTTGTCGATGTCGTCCAAGTTCATCGAGATGGCTGTTGATCGGCTTGAAAGGCTTTTTTTCGTCGATTCTTGAGAGCTAGTCTGTTACTTTTCGCGAGTATATATTTATCTCGAACAGCTTCGATGGATCGCTGGAGTTTGGTCGTTAGTTCAGTTTGGTTCATCATCATTCACCAAAAGTAATAACACAACCGCACATGTATATATATACACCTATAGACTCGCGAGTTGCACAAATGTCTTTTTCGATATTTTCAAGGTGGCCGACAAATACACATCCAGCACTTTCTTGCTATGCCTCGCAAAATCAGTTTTTCGAGGCGATAAATGCACATATTTAGTTTGGACATCATTGAATCCTACATGATCTTCAAGTCATCATGTCTCTGCACCTTTGACAATTTTATCAGGTATATTATACTTGCATCAATGCCCTCTACATGCTGGTCGCTGGCCATCAAATATTCCACCACTGAATTGTTCATGCTCAGGAGCTTTTGCCCTAGAAGCGAGGTATCCCTGCGAAGAGCCACGAGGCGAGCTTCCATCAAGCCACCCCCATAGTTATTGGAGTGTATAGCAAGAATGTACTTGGAATTGGTGTTGTGGCTCATGGTCATTATCTTACTATAAACTGATCGAAGCCATGAGTTTACTTTCCCTTATGTAGAGACGAATCCTTATTTATCACTTATATGCCATACTCCACATCCCAGCACATAAACACATATCCTTGAACTCAATATACATCAAGTCCATATTGATGAAGGCCGAGGTGAAGATGGGCATGGGGGCGAAGAAATCAAGACGATGTTTTAAGAGAAGCTGTAAGAAAAAATGGGAGGCTTCCTTTGCCTCATTCTCCTCCGATACAACACTGTTAGAGGATGGTGATGGCAGCAGCGACGAGGTATAGGGATTTCCTATGAACCTGCAATATCCGCGGCGGGAGGTGGCTGGCCTGCGCTGCCTCGCTCAAGGAGGAAGGAAGAAATATTTTTTTGTATTGATTTTATTATTTATTAATACGTTGCTTTGGTTGTATTTTTGTAAAATAAATATACCTATTTATTATTTTCTTCTTTCATTTTATTACAACCAGTTATAACTTATTTCTTAAATGGCATCAGATATAAAAGTCCTCCCACACCATCGATATATATATATACACACACACACACAAACATAAACAATCTCATTCTGCTGTATATGCGAAAATATGTCACAGTTCCTATACGAGTGGTTAAGTCTTGCACAAGTAAGAAAATATTCTACGTTCTACATGAGAAGGAAAAATACATCTAACTTCATATACGCAAGTAAATATTATAAGTACATGAATTTGTCTGGTGATATCAGGGGTTGTACGAAGTCCTACATGGTAGAAATAGATATAACTTCAGACATTCACGTAAATATTTTAAGTACATGAGATGGAATGGTGATTTCAGGGGTGGTACAAAGTCCTACATGAGTGATTAAGTCCTAAATAAGTTAGTTTATATTATTATGTGTAGTGGGGTTATGTGAGGTGTAACGAAGGGGACAGAATGAATAAAAATAATACGAGTTCTTACTTGGTGGTGAGGTTGGGTTATGGAAATAACTGGTTAGGTTTCATTAGGGTGTGTTGAGTTAAATTTAGGTTAAGCCAGGTTAGGTACGACTAGTATAAATTAATTCCAGGTCCTACTAAATGTGGAACGAAGGTGTCTAAATAAATAAAAATATTCAGAGTCCTATATGAGCGAGAAAAGAATTTGGAGTATTTCTAGAAGTATAAATTTGATATGTCGTGCAAGATGTTGTAAAATAATCAAATACCTATGTGTGGTATAAATATATTCTAAGTCCTAATAATATCGTAGTGATCTCAGGAGGGGTCTCCTGTACTCGGGTGGTTAGAATAGGGAATATATGAAAATTTTTCCAAGTCCAACCAATATAGTAGCCTACGGCATACGAAAAAAATACAATTTTCCGCCTACGGAAAGTGACAAAAACCACCTGGTGAGCTGAAACGACGTAATGGCAGTGTGTACGTGAGGTGGCTTTGACACTCGAAGAATGACGTCTCCTGTATCGACGAAAGTGATATTCTGAAATGGACTTTGCAAATGAATTTAACAAATATTATGTAGGCTACATGTATTTTTTAAATTAAAATTATGTTTACCTTACTCTGCATTCATTTTATTCTTGAACATGCCTGTTCTTATATGCAATGTAGGGTTGGAGATAAATCCGAGCCGGTGTGGACCTGTGGAAATGCTAACACAACTTTTCCCATGTATACACTATGCAGACGTAAGTAACTTGAGCTCAAGCAGGTATGGTTAGCTTAATTATTGGAAATCAATTGTTTTTAGTTTTATTTTTGGAAATGAATAACTATTATTGTTCACTTGGATTTATTAAATCGCAGAGTTAATGTCTGGCATTAATGGGAATTGTTCTCTCCTTTTCCATGAAACAGTAAAAAAATTTTTAGTAAAATAAAACGGGTTTTTTTTTTCGAAATAAAATACTGATTTTTAATTGGGATGAATTTTATTGTAAGTTCAATTTTACCAGTAGTAAAAAAACGACAGCATAGTACTAAGAAATTATGCATGTTTTAATTTTTATTTATAACTCATTGAAACTTTGGCATCGCCAATCTGATATTAAAATAAATTTAAAAAGTATACAATTTATTATATGGCATACAAATTTAAACACTTGGATTTAATATGCTATTGCCACCTTAATTAAAGAAATTAGTGAAGGATATTTCTGAACCAAGATGGCTACCCTCATTCACACTCATACAGCCAAATGTGCACTCTGGTGGATAGTGAGAGAAATTAATATGGTGGATACAAGTGTCATAAGTATATATAATATTCATATTCAACATACCATCATACACCATCTCGTTGGGCATTGTTCTGGTAGCTCAGTCAGCTAGGGCGCATGTCTACCGACCCAAGAGTCCGGCAGCTCTCCGTTCTGCACTTCCAAAAGAATTTATACTGTATTAAATAATATCATGACAATAAAGATGAGAGTCATGCCTAATTCCCATTGCATGTCGACCTTAGTTACATACAGCCAGATGTGCACTCTGGTGGATAGTGAGAGAAATTAATATGGTGGATACAAGTGTCACACTCTGGTCGCAAACACACAAAACACACTTGGCTAGTAATCAATGACAACAGCTCTCCTAGACGATAAACAAAACAAAGCTGTCCACCGATAAACAAATGACAAACGAAAAAAGTTACAAAATGGCAGACAAGACAGCGAATGGCAGAAACAAAAATTTGCTCCGAAAACAAATGATAAACGAAAAAACACAAAATGGCGGACACGATGGAATATGGCAGAAACAAAGATGCATTACAAATGACAAACTTAAAAATACAAGACGGCTGACAAGATTGCGGCCAGACACAATATGGCAACCAGGAACAATGCGGTGGATGAATCCTTTAATCGGAACATGGGCTGACCTGAAATTGCCCAGTGACATGTTTTCTCTTACACCAGGTATCATGGGTATGGACTTGTGTTGGCAGTGCATTGAAAATTCGCACACAGCACATTACCCACTATCGCCATAATGTGGGAGTTGCTTATAATGTCAGGAATTCTTTAGATCTTACTGATATTTCCAGTAATGGAAGTGGATAAAATGCTGGGAAATGGTAGAGAAGAGATATTTACTAGCTATTGTTTTATGAAATTAACCCAGATTTTGCTGAGAAGCAATTGCAATAAAATCTCAAAACACTGCGGCATGAAGGTCGCGATAAAGTCAATGAATAATGTAATACTATCATAGTGCATAATATCATAAACGCAGTGGTGCACACAGCCTGGGACTTGGTCCATTCATATGTATGTTCATTCTATTAATTCTACTTCCCCAATTCCTGTGAAAGAACGAAGACAATCCACCTATTGTGGTCATATAAATTATTTTGAGTTATAGTGTTGTATTTATCGAAATATTTCCCCAATTTCAACCAAACTTATCCAGAAAATATTACAGAAAATGTGGAACACTGACTCATAGTCTTTTTGTCACAATTTTCGAAGATAGCACCTCTTGTAAATAGGAAACACTTTTTTCATATCTGGGAAACTGTTCAACCCATTCCTGCAAAATATTTCACGCATGTTTCATTACATCAGGCACGAAATATATTATGTTAGAGTGACTAAATATTAGTATTAGTGTACATCTAAGGAAAATATAACAATGTATTTTTAATGGGGCCGTGGAGTTAGTGAGGCTCTCCGACTTCTGTTTGACTTGGAAGTGCTCGGCAGTCATCGGTTGGCCTGAGGGCCATCTATATACCTCGGCGCATCTCGGAAGTGCTCGGCAGTCTTCGGTAGATCTTGGGAAGGGGGTAGGCATCATTCTACTTCGACTTGGGATTGCCGGATGTACCCGAATTTGCTCAACAGTTGTGACCACTAACACTACAAGCGTATAAAATTCTTCTGCGAGCTGTTGGCCATACATGTCTTATTGGCATAAGATAAAATCAAGTCGAAAATTTGTAAATTCCATATGATTAAAAATAATTATTTATTTTATAGTTCGTGATGAACTCTCATGTTAAGAAAGGTGCGAAGTTACAAGCTATATAGATATTCCTAAACTTCATTCTTCAATTTATTTTATCCTTGCTAAAATATCCATCATTTCTTGCTACTGTATGCTGATAGGTGAAAANGTAGGCATCATTCTACTTCGACTTGGGATTGCCGGATGTACCCGAATTTGCTCAACAGTTGTGACCACTAACACTGTTGGCCATACATGTCTTATTGGCATAAGATAAAATCAAGTCGAAAATTTGTAAATTCCATATGATTAAAAATAATTATTTATTTTATAGTTCGTGATGAACTCTCATGTTAAGAAAGGTGCGAAGTTACAAGCTATATAGATATTCCTTAACTTCATTCTTCAATTTATTTTATCCTTGCTAAAATATCCATCATTTCTTGCTACTGTATGCTGATAGGTGAAAANAACTTCATTCTTCAATTTATTTTATCCTTGCTAAAATATCCATCATTTCTTGCTACTGTATGCTGATAGGTGAAAATATCTAACAATACCACACTGCTCCCTCATGATTCGGTGTTGGTCACATCTTGGGATTTGCAGGGATATAAAATGGACACAGTAGACCGACGCCCCCATTCTTCTTCTGATATGATCGTCTTCTCTCTTTTAGAGTACCTGGGTTCAGTGTGGCAAGCTATAATATGTTATGTTCTTATATCACGGTTAGCTTGCTATTATTTGCTGTACTCGTTAATATACAATTATTATTTCCGAATATAAAAGAATTTTAAATTTAAAGATACTGTCCCGACCAATGAGCTGTTAGAGTATATATAGATTTATAAATTATTGTACTAGACCTACCTAGCTTTCAATTAAACAAAGTTCAACGTATCTTCATATTCTTTAATATTCCATACACAGTAGCTATATAATGGCAGTTTGAACGCAGCGTCACGACAGGGAGCCGGGAGC
The DNA here is from genome assembly GCA_002778355.1 of Clitarchus hookeri. Lineage (NCBI taxonomy): Eukaryota > Metazoa > Arthropoda > Insecta > Phasmatodea > Phasmatidae > Clitarchus > Clitarchus hookeri. Next base: position 133,768 of record NQII01001831.1, read on the forward strand.
CAGAAGCTTACCAAGGAAATGACAAACTTCATGCGTTTGCATTCCACTTCGAATGCAGCCATATTGGCAGCCAGTGCCAAAATTTGCCAAAATTAAAAAAAAATTCCAACATTTTGGGAAAAAAAAATTCAACAATTTTTTTTCTTCAAAATAACGCTTTCAACAATTAAAAAATTAAAAAAATGTATTAAGTACTTCAAAAGTTAAAAAAAATTTCTTAACATTTCAAAGATTCAAAAAAAAATTTTCTCGCACATTCCCTAGTGGGCCATGTTTGTTTGTATGTCCTTAAAACAACATCCAAACATTAGTAGTGTCCCAACAGAGATGCCTGCCATAACATAGCCTCGGGCTACAGGACTTCATGCTCTTGCATCCACAGGGGTAGGGGGTGCTGCGGTGATCCAATGGTTAGAGCATATGTTAAAACTTCATGCTCTTGCATTCTATAGCAAGGGGGGTGCCGCAGTGACACAACGGATAGAGCACATGTTAAAATTTCACGCTCTTGCATACACAGGGGAGGATAGGTGACAATTTAAATGTAACGCTGCGTCATTCCATTTCGACGGGGGTGCCACGGTAGTGTAGTGGATAGAGTCAGCGTGTAAAAAAACTTCGTGCTCTTGCATTCGGAAACAGATGTGTCCGAAGAGACTGTATTATTCTGCCTGTCTGCCCGAGGGTATGACATGGCAGTGTCTGCCACGACATACCCTCAGGCAGACGGCTCCTTACAGAAAAGCCCACCACGAGGGTGCCACAGTGACGCACTGGATAGAGCGCAGTGGCTCCCAAGAGAGATGCCTGCCATAACCAATTTGTTAGAGCCTTGCATGTTCTAATTAATAATAATGATAGCCCCGTCTCGCCACCTTGGCGAGAGAGAGAAAAAAAAAAGAGGGCAGATGTGTCCCAAGAGACGAGCCTGAGTGCATGTAAAAAACTTCATGCTCTGGCATTCGTAGCGCAGGCATGTCCCAAGAGAGACGCCTCCATGACATAGCCTCGGGCAGATTGCTCCTCACAGCAAGGTGCCACGGCGATGCAATGGATAGAGCGCATGGTGAACATAATGCTTTCGCATTCCAAGGGGTGCCATGGTGACTCACTGGATAGATGACAAATTAAATGTAACACTCCATCATTCCATTTCGACGGGGGTGCCATGGTAGCGTAGTGAATAGAGTGCGCATGTGAATAACTTCACGCCCTTGCATTTGGAGGGCAGGAGTGTCTCAAAAGAGAGACACATTCCACACCTCATTACGCCCGCCATGACATAACCANCTTGCATTTGGAGGGCAGGAGTGTCTCAAAAGAGAGACACATTCCACACCTCATTACGCCCGCCATGACATAACCACAGGCTGCGGGGACGTTGCGAGATGCAATTTCTAAAGGGGCCACGGTAGCATAGCGGTTAGAGTGTGCATGTAAAAAAACATCACGCTCTTGCACTCCATTTCTATGTGGTGCCGCAGTGATGGAATGGATAGATGACAAGGTAAATGTCATGCTCTAGCAGTCCATTTCAACAGGGGCAANTGTGGTGCCGCAGTGATGGAATGGATAGATGACAAGGTAAATGTCATGCTCTAGCAGTCCATTTCAACAGGGGCAGAAGAAGAAGAAATTTGGAAAACTTTAAACCCCACTTAGCCATAAGGGCCATCCGAGGCGGTGTCATTCTAAGGNCATCCAGGACAATTCTCCCTTCAGAACTACCTGACCTTTCCTTCCGATGAGCGTAGGGAATGGAGTTAAACTCCAAACTGGCGCCCAGTCCGCGAGGAACCACGTGGAGGTCGCCGCCCGGCTCCCCAGCCCCTCATTTTCATTTTTTTTCTNGCGCCCAGTCCGCGAGGAACCACGTGGAGGTCGCCGCCCGGCTCCCCAGCCCCTCATTTTCATTTTTTTTCTTTTCCCTTTTTTTTCCTTCTTTTTTACTATTTTTATTTATTTTCCTTTTTTCGGTTTATAAACAATTGAACATAAGCATATCATAATGTAATTTAGTAACAAAGAAACGTTTCGAAAACCAATTTAGTCGTATAAGAACATAATAACATAATAACATAACCACAAAACAAAACAAAACAGAACAAAACAGAACTAAATAAGCAAAGAGTATTATAAAATAATTAGATTTTACTATTAGGTTAATTTAAAGACATACTAGTTATATAAGATACTATAAACAATAAACAAATAACTAAATGAAATCATAATAATGAACAGTTGATATTTTAATAATTTTGCTAATTTGATTTCAAATACTTTTAGAATTTTATTAGTTAGATAGAAACAAACAAACATATACATAAACTAAAGCTTGAAAGAAATAATAATAAAGTAAATAAAGATAAATAAAATATAATACATAAAATAACACAACATAAACTACCGACCCCCACCAGAATGACATCAATTACTACACATGATTAAATATTCCATTACCAACAAACGAATTTACATAAACTATAACTTTAAATTAATTTAAATTTTTGAATTAATCTATCCAAAATCGGTTTCTCTTATTAATTTTTCTTTAGCTCTAACATAAAATGGACATTCTCTATCGGTTGCTGCATGCTTGTTATTTAGTTGAGTTTTCAAACAGTTGATACATGTATATGTTTCCGCTTTGCATTTATTTGCTTCATGGTTTTGTCCACATTTACTACAGTATTTTAAATCATTATAGCAATTTTTTTCTGTGTGTCCGAATAGCCAACATTTTCTGCATTGCATTGGAGATATAAAGTCTTTAAGCTTGTATGACAACCATTTATGGTAAATCCTATTTTTGTTTTTAAGTATCTTATAAATTTTTGGATTCAATTCTAATACTATATTTTTATCGCTATCTTTTGGTTTTGTCTCAAAACATATTTTTACGCTAGTGTTAAACTCTTCTTCGTCAATTATTTCTGCCAAATTTTGTGTATATAATGCTTTCATGAATTCTTCTTGCATTTGGAGGGCAGGAGTGTCTCAAAAGAGAGACACATTCCACACCTCATTACGCCCGCCATGACATAACCACAGGCTGCGGGGACGTTGCGAGATGCAATTTCTAAAGGGGCCACGGTAGCATAGCGGTTAGAGTGTGCATGTAAAAAAACATCACGCTCTTGCACTCCATTTCTATGTGGTGCCGCAGTGATGGAATGGATAGATGACAAGGTAAATGTCATGCTCTAGCAGTCCATTTCAACAGGGGCAACGGTAGCATAGTGGATAGAGTGCACACCTCGCACTCCTGCATGTACAGTGGAAGGGCAGGCGTGTCCCAAGAGATAGATGCCTGCCACAGACCCCATGATGCTGCAGTAGTGTAGTGGATAGAGCACAAGGTAAAACTTCACTCTCCCGCATTCACAGGGGAGGGGCAGGAGTGTCCAAAGAGAGATGCCCGCCACGCCTCCATGACATACATGCTGGAGCCTTGCGTGTGTAAAGTATAATATTCGTTTTTTAGCCCCCAAGCCCCCACCCCCGCCTTGTCGAGAGAGAGAAAATATATATACGTTCTTACCATCACTCTCCTCTGGTGCATGCGATATATATATATATATATATAAAGAAGTTGAATATTTAGTCGTAGCCAAGCCATACGATCAGTCAGTACACAAAAAAAGAAGTCATGCAGCATACTTACAACCACGTACGTGCGTGTCCACTTCCAAGACAGAAGTGGCAGGCCGCATCGAGAAAATATGTTTAATTGTGTTGCCAACACACACTCGCTCCCCTGACATGAGCAATGGAAATATATGTATATATGTAAATAGTAAGGATGAATTTGAATCGTGCGAGAAACCCTGACATGAGCGATGGAAATATATGTATATGTAAATAGTTAAGATGAATATGAAACGCGCGAGAAAAAACATGCTGTATGGTCAGTCAGTATGCAAACAAAGTCATGCACACACATGCACGTGCGAGCGGGTACAATTCCAAGACAAAAGTGCCAGACTTCATCACACACACAAAAAAGAACACCCGTTTGAGCCATTTTCACTATCACAAAAACTTGGGTTCAAGAGAAATGGAGGAGCTGAAAAAACGTATTCAGATGCGTAACGTTTCGTAAATGCTCTTCGTAAGCAGACCTCACTCAGACAAGTTAAACAGTTTTTTAACAAAACGTTTTATGCTGGAGCTCTGCAAACAGTTCAGCGACCTACCCAGGCGACCACCTTAACATCATAGTAAAACCATATCCTTTAGCTCGATCACAATGGTTTCGCACTGGGCAGTGCCTGTTAAGTTGAGAAATATGACGGGAGTGTAGCAGACAGACGACTCGCACGCTGGGCGGCCACATGTGGCTGGTAAGAGACATGTGGAGAGGCAGTGGACACCAGCATCACCGGCCAGCCGATGTACAAGGCCGCCTGCCGCTGGCGGTGAGGCTGCCCTCCCAACAGAGACAACTGGCACACCGACATGACATAGACACATCATGCTCTTACATTGGAAGTTTTGTTATTTGTTGTATGATGACCGATTATACTTTAAGTCCTTCATACTTACACACGTACAGCAGACCCGTCCGTTGGCGGTCGTGCACCAACGTTACTTAACATGATACTAACTGATACAATGCTGAGAAAGTTGTTTGTATTACGCACATCCCAGGCCCCGACGTGAGTTTCGGAAATAGATATATTATATAAAATATGAAAAGTAGCTCTCGCATCCCAAAGGTGTCCTAGGCGATGCAACTGATAGAGCAGACATGTTAAAGTCATGCTCTTGCATTCACAGGGGAGGGGTGCCGTGGTAGCTGAGTCGTGTACCAAGTGGAAGTATGTAAAAAACAAAATAGAATTTTCTATTAAAATGGCACGAGCGATGGAAAGATATATATAAGAGTTAGCATGAATATTTAAACAAAGCCAGGCAGTGCATGCTGTATGCAAAAAAAGAAGTAATGCAGCATACTTACATACATGTGCGTGCACGTACACTGCCAAAACCAAAGTGGCAGACTGCATCACACACACACATATATGCTTGAGTCTTGCGTGTTTGAAGAATAATCATAATAATCGTTAAAAG